>CAUYSK010011989.1:0-21961 GCA_963575035.1 Avahi laniger | reverse complement strand
TGCATTTATGTGTTGATCAGTTAATACCAATTTGATGGTGAGTACATGTGGTGCTTGTTTTTCCATTCTTGGGATACTTCACTTAGTAGGATGCATTGCAGCTCTATCCAGGAGTATACAAGAGGTGCTATATCACCATTGTTTCTTAAAGCTGAATAGTACTCCATGGTATACATATACCACACTTTATTAATCCATTCATGTATTGATGGACACTTAGGTTGTTTCCACATCTTTGCAATTGAGAATTGTGCTGTTATAAACATTCAGGTGCAAGTATCTTTCTTATCCTTTGTTTTCTTTAAGTAGTTTTATAGTTTCAGGTCTTCTGTTTAAATATTTAATTGTTTTGAGTTTATTTTTGTCTATGATGTAACACAAGGATCCAATTTCATTCTTTTGCATGTTGATATCTAGTTTTCCCAACACCATTTAAGAGATTATCCTTTTTCCATTGTGTATTCTTGGCATTATTGTCGAAAATCAATAGAACCTAAACATTCGGTTTTATTTTGGGGCTCTCTATCCTGTTATATTGGCTTATGAGTTTTTAATGCTGGTATCATGCTTTGAATTCTATAGCTTTGTGGTATATTTGGAAGTCAGGTAGTGTGATGTCTCCAGCTTTGTTCTTTTTGTTCAGGATTGCTTTGGCTATTTAGGGTCTTTTGTGGTCCCATACAAAGTTTAGGAATTTTTTGCTAATTCTGTGAAGAATGACATTGGAATTTTGATAGGAACTGCATTGAATCTGTAGATTGCTTTGGGTAATACAGACATTTTAACATTATTAATTCTTCCAATCCATGAACACAGGATGTCTTTCCATTTATTTGTGTCTTCTTCAATTTCTTTCATCAATGTTTTATGGTTTTCAGCGTACAGATCTTTCACCTCCTTGGTTAAATTCACTCCTATGTATTTTACATTTTTTTAGCTCTTATAAATGGAAATTTCTTTCATTTCTTTTTAAGATACTTTGTTGTTAGATTATAGAAGTGCTATTGATTTTTGCATGTTGATTTTGTACCATACAACTTTACTGTATTTGTTTATCAGTTCTATTAATAACTGTTTTATTGGTGGAGTCTTTAGGATTTTCTGTAAGTTTATGTCATCAGTAAACAGAGGCAATTTAACTTTTTCTTTTCCCATTTGAATGCCTTATTTCTTCTTTTTTGCCTAATTGCTCTGGCCTGGACTTCTACTACTATGATGAATAGAAGTGGTGAGAGTGGGTATCCTTGCCTTGTTCCTGATCTTAGAGGAAAAGCTTTCAATTTCTCACCAATGACTATGATGTCAGATGTAAGCTTGTCATACATGGCTTTTATTATGTTGAGAAACATTCCTTCTATACCTAACTTGTTGAGAGTTTATTGTGAAAGGATATTAAATTTGTCAAGTTCTTTTACTGCATTTATTGAGTTGATAATGTGATTTTTGTCCTTCATTCTGTTAATATGGTGAATCACATTTATTTAATTTGCATATGTTGAAACATCCTTACACCCCAGGGATGTATCCCATTTGATTATGGGGAATTATTATTTTAATATGCTGCTGGATATGATTTGCTATTATTTTGTTGAGGATTTTTACATTTATGTTCACAGGGATATTGGCCTATAATTTTTCTTTCTTGTAGTCCTTGCCTGGCTTTGGTATCAGGATAATGCTGGACTTGAAAAATGAGTTTGGAAGTATCCCTTCTATTAAATATTTTAGATTATTTTTAAAAGGATTTATGTTAGTTCTTCCTTACATTTTTAACAGAATTCAGACACGAGCTGAAAATGTCTGTTCTCAAATAAACCACCTAACATTATACCTCAAGGAACTAGAAAAAGAAGAACAAACTAAGTCCAAAGTTAGCAGAAGAAAAAAAAAATAACAAAAATCAGAGTAGATCAGACTCAATGGTTGTTCTAAATCATATTAGTTATTTAAATTGTATATATTTGTGAATTTTCCATGATTCTTTCTGTTATTGATTTTAGTTTTATATCACTGTAGTTGAAAAAGATAATTAACAAAATCATTTGTTAAGACTTGTTTTGTGGCTACCATATAATCTATTTTGAAGACTGTTGTATGTGCACTTGAGAAGAATGTGTATTCTTTGCCATTGGATAGAATGTCAGATATATGTCTGTTAGGTTTATTTGATGTAAATTGTAGTTCAAGTACAGAGTTCCCTTATTGATTTTCTGTTAGGATGCTCTATCCATTGCCGAAATTTATGTATTGCAGTCTTTCTTTCCCTTCAGATCTCTTAATATTTTCTTTATATATCTATGTGCCTCAATGTAGGATGCATATATATTTATAATTGTTATATTCTCTTGATTGATACCTTTATTATGTAACGACCTTCTTTGTCTCTCCTCACAGTTTTTGACTTAAAATCTTTTTTGTCTGATATAAGAATAGCTACTCCTACTCTCTTTTTGTTTCCATTTGCATAGAATATCTTTTTCCATCCCTCACTTTAAGTCAATGTGTGTCTTTAAAGGTAAAGTGAGTCTTCTGTAGACAACATATAGTTAGGTCTTTTTTTTTATTATTCATTCACCTACTCTATACCTTTTGATTGAATAACTTAACCATTTACATTCAAAGTAATTATTAATAGGTAAGGATTTACTGGTGTCATTTTATTAATTATTTTCTACTTGTTTTGTAGTCCTTTTGCTCCTTCCTTCCTTTCTTGTTGTCCTCCTTTGCGGTCTGATGGTTTTCTGTATAGGTATGTTCTGAATCTTTTTATCTTTTTTGTATCCACTATAGGTTTTTGCTTTGTGGTTACTTTGAGGCTTACATAAAACACCTCATAATTATAACAGGCTACTTTAAACTGATAACAATTTAATTTTTATTGCATACACAAACTCACCACTTTTAATCCCCCTACATTTTATGTTTTTATGTCACAATTTACATGTTCTTAAAAATTTGTATCCTTTAACAAGATATTATAGCTATAGTTGTTGTCAATAGTTTTGTCTTTTAACCTCCACACTAGAGATAAGGTTGATTTACACATTGCCATTACAGTATCAGAGTATTGTGAATTTGATGATGTACTCATTTTTATTAGTGAGTTTTATACTTTCACATGTTTTCCTCTTACCAATTAGCATTCTTTTTCTTCAGTTTGAGGAACTTCCCTTAGTATTTCTTGTAAGGCAGGTCAAGTGGTAATAAACTCCCTCAGCTTTTGTTTGTCTGAAGAAGTCTTTATCTCCCTTTTATCTTTGAAATGGAGGATTGCCTGGTATAGTATTATTGGTTGGTAGCATTTTGTTTGTTTGTTTTTCAGTGATTTTTTCCCTCAGTATTTTGATTATATCATTTCAC
The DNA here is from genome assembly GCA_963575035.1 of Avahi laniger. Lineage (NCBI taxonomy): Eukaryota > Metazoa > Chordata > Mammalia > Primates > Indriidae > Avahi > Avahi laniger. Next base: position 18,601 of record CAUYSK010011989.1, on the reverse strand, counting down.
TCCTTTCTGGCCTATAAAGTTTCAGCTGAAAAATATGCTAACAGTTTTATGGAAGTTATTTTTGTATGTAACAAGTTGCTATTCTCTTGTTCCTTTCGAAATTCTCTCTTTTTCTTTGACAATTCAATTACAGTGTGTCTCAGTGTGGGTCTCTGTAGATTCATATTATTTGATGTCTCTGTGACATGGAAAGCTTTATGCTATTATTTCTTTAAATATACTTTCTGGCTCTTTCTCTCTTTTTCTTCTTCCAGAATCTAATGAGGTATAGATTGTTACAATTGATGATATCCTATAATTTTCTTAAGTTATCTCCATTCTTTTTCAATATTTTTTCTTTTTTCTTCTCCAATTGGATGCTTTGCAATGACCTGTCTTTGAGTTCACTGATCCTTTCCTTTGTTTGATCTAGTCTGCTATTGAACTTCTCTATTTTTCAATTCCTTTATTGTATTTTTCAGCTCTATGATTTCTGTTTGGTACTTTTTATAGTTTGTCTCTTTGCTGAAATTATCAGTTTGTTCATGCTTTGTTCCCCTGACCTCAGTAAGAATATGACAATTTTTTTTTAATTCCCTGTTGGCAAATCACATATATCCATTTCATTATGGTCAGTTTCTAGAGATTTACTGTGTTCTTTTATTTGGAACATATTTGTTTGTTTCTTCATTTTTATTGATTCTGTGTGTTGGTTTTTGGGTATTAGATAAGACAACAGCATCTCTCAGTCCTGCCAGACTGGACTCATGTAGGAGAAGGAGCTCACTAATATTTTTGCTGTTCTGAGGTGCATCTCATATCTCTGTCTTTGTCTATATTGTTTCCTCTGTTTAGCAGCCTCCTGGAGATTAGAATGTGCCAAATCTTCTCAGTACCTTGAAATGGGTATAACAGAAGCCAAGTATCTCTAGATGCAGCTAGAAAGGTAGGAGTGTTAGATACGTGTTCGAATTCCTTCTATATTCAGGGTAAAGCTGAGAGCAGGAGTTCATCTCCCACTCTCTCTGCGCTAAACTGGGAGAAGGATCTGTGGCAAATGCCTACACTTTCCTTTATACTGCACCTTATGACACTGGCAGGATAACTTCTGGAAGTGGGTCCACTGACTGACCACCTCTTTGTTTTCTGGTGTCCAGAGAGATTGAGGAATACAAAGCCCCATCAATTTCCAAATCTTGGTGGTTTAAGAGGCAATTCCTTAGGGTGGAGCTGTAGAAAGTGTTTGTTCAGTGAATGAATAAACTCTTCCCAGGGAGAATGTGCAGACCTGGCTTTATCACTGGAGCAAGCCAGAAGAAAAGGCTCAAGAAGTGGCCAAACTCCTGTTCAGACTTTCTGTGGTCTATAGTTTGACTTCTCCGTTTGTTTCCATATGTAAGCTGCATAGGAGCTCATTCTTTAAGTAGCAGCTGGAACAGTGTGCAAACAAACCCCTTCTAGGGAGAAACTGGGAGATGTGTATTTCATCCCCTTCTCTACACTAATCCTAAAAGTAAAAGGTGTAGCACCTGGAAATTCTTACATTCCTATTTAAAACCACCTCTTTATTCTGTAGTCTAGGGAGAGTCACACATGCCTAGTCCCTTCCAATCCCAGGGCTAGGAGATTTGCAGCTCTTGGGTGGGAACCGTAAAAGTTGGAGTGCTTGATACATGCACAGACTCCCTCCAGGAGCAATCAGTGGACCTGAATTTATCACAGAGACAAGCTAGGGGAAAAGGCTCTGGATGTGCCCAGCTCCCATTCAGAATCCTGGAGTTCTATAATTTATCAGCCAAGTTAACTCTCTAATGTAGGCTAGTTAGAAATTTGACTGTCAGCAGTGGCAGTATAAGTTATGTTGGTAAACCCCTTCTAGGGAACAACTGGAAGTGTTGCATTATAACCTCTTTCTTTCTTGATCCTGGGAGACGAAGCCTCTGTAAGTATGTGCACACCTATTTAAAAATACCACATTCCTCTGTGCATAGGGAGACTTATGTATGCCTAGTTCCTTTTGTTTTCAAATCTAGGTAAATAAAGAGCCAAACTTTGGGGAACTTTAGAGTTAGGGTGCTACATGTATGGTCCAAACACTTTTCTCCTCAGGGAGAAACTGGGTGTTGGGAGTTCCCTTCTGACTGTATGGTACAGTGTCAGAGCGGGATTTGTGCCTGAATGTGTCTTGCCCTTACGAATCTGTTCAATATGGATATTCTTCTCAGTTGCCCAGTACATAGGATTCTCTCAACTTGCTTCTGACTTTATCTCAGAAGGAACTGATCCGTGTGGAGATGTTTATTTAATGTATTGGTGGGTAAAAGAAGAATCAGGAGACTCCTATTCCATGTTGCTAATGTCATTTACCCACTGAGAGCTTTTAATATCTGCAAAAATCCATTAGTATTTTCTTAATCTTTTCCACTAACCAAGAGGTATATTTTTGTGTGCTTTTCTTTGTTGTGTGCTCACTAGGAGAGAGTGACCTCTCTGATATTTCTCCTTCTAAGGGCACCAATTCCATCATGAGGGCCTCAGCCTCATGGTCTCCTCTAACCTTGATTATCTCCCAATTGCCCAATCTCTAAATACCATCACACTGTGGGTTATGGTTTCAGCATATGAACTGGGGGGAAAGGCACAAACATTAAGTTCATAACAATCCCTCTTCCCCTATTTACTATTGCTCTTCTTTGTCAAAAGGTCAGAAATCTTCTGATTTCTTCTTCCAAATGAACTTCAAATTCACTTTGCAGAGGCTCTCCTACCACTATGCCCCCCAAATCACTGAAATTTTTATTGTAATGTTGTTAAACATACACATTTATTTGGAGAAACATGATACACTATTAAATAAAATTTAATCATCAAGCCTTATTTCATTCCCCTATGAGTTTTTGTGCTTTTAAAAAAAAAATCCATTATTGAATAATTTTATATGTAATTTTATATCCTACCACACATATAAACATTAACTTCCCTATGTATCTTTTATCATTGAGCACTCCGTTGAATTTCATTTTCAATAGATTTTATTTGATTTAGTATATTATTTGCAAATAGTGATAGTTTTATATTATTCTTTACAACACTTGAAATTTTTATACCTCTTTGTTGTCTAATTGCATTATCAAGAACTTCTTGAGGTGTTTTAAATATTGTGGGGTTTGTGATCATGTGTATATTTGCTCTTTATTAGGAATACTGTCTATTAACAATGTGATATTTCATTACAGATTTAGTAATATTGAATAATTTTTGCATTCTTATGATTAATACATCAATACTCTTTAAATATACACAAATTAAATTTTAGTATTTTCTTTATTAAATATTTATTTCAGTTTTCATATGTGAAATTAATCAAAAATTTTCTTTTCCTCCATTATTTTTCTATTTTGGTATAATCATGTTGGATTTATAAAATCAATTAAGAATTGGTTAATCTTCACAAAAGATAATCACATCCTAAGCTCTCTGTTATCTCCTTGAAACTATTGGATATTGGAGCCTCTTTTAATTTTTATTTCTGCTTTTTTCCTTGAGAGCTGTATGAACTCTTACTGTTGGTTTCTAATTGACTAAATCTGTAGTACCTAATGTACCTCCTACCACCTTCATTATTTTCCAATCTCATTACTTTGTGGATTATAATATGCTTTTGAATATCTTGTTATTTTCTTTAAAGAAGGGAATATAGAAAGTTTATCTTCTGAGGCTTAATGTGCAAAATGTTTTAGATTTTGCTTTAACATATCAAATAAAATGCTGTATAATTTTGGTCATTACAGTTTTATTTCTTTAGCTATTTGTCCAATGTAGTCTATAATGAAACATTGTACAAAAGTCTAAAGTTTTATGCATATTTACAGATAAACAGATTGTAAGCTTTAATTAGTTTTCTTGCTATTATTGTTGTTATTAGCTCCTTTATGGAGGATAGTACTAGATTGCTCAGTCCTGGCACTATGATCAGGAACTGTGAGACAGATCCTGTAGACCTCTAATTGAAGGCAACATGCTCAAAGAAGTTTCACAATGAAAAAGTTAGAATTTTCTGTTGTTTCACATGCCAAATTTAAAGATCTATAGGCTTCAGTAGATAAGGGAAGGGATCAGATGCAAATACAATAGTGATATCAAGTTTTATTTCTGTAACAAATATTTGTTTCCTGTACTTGATAGTTAAAAATTAAAAAGGATGTGCTAGAGACCTATTCTTTTCCTGGTATTATCATTGAATCCTGTTCTGCTTCCATAACTCTCTGGGACCAAAATTGCATAGCAACAACAACAACACCAAAAAATTCAAGAGAAGATTTAAGTAATAGCAGCTGTAATTGTCCCAGTTCTAGATCTCCAAAAGAATGCATTTTTGTATTGTCCCCATTCTGAGTTCCTATTTTTTTTGTACCCCCAGACATGATGTCAATGAGTTGAGCAATGTATATATGCAACTAAATGATTTAATATCTCCATCAATTTCAACAGAATTACCCGGAGAAGCAATAAGTTAGTAGTAACCAGAAGTTCTCTCAAATGTATGTGCTAAACTTTACTCTTTTATATTAACGTATAACTCAAATGCCATCTTATCACCATTTGTACACCATAAATCCCTTCAAAAAGCCTCCATGGAAATCCCCCCAATCTAATCATAGTTATTATATTCTTGATTTGCATGTATCATTATAATTTCATTACCTTGGAGAGCAAGCCCCATTATTAGGGCAACCAAGAGTCAGAAATATATTGGAAACCTTTACTACTTTTGATTAAACTCCAACTATGTCCTTGGCTCACTTCAATTAGTAATCACATGAATTCCTAATTTAGCCTCTCTTCTTTTCTCCACAAGATTTCAATAAATTATACATCTTCCTTTTAATTTAGAAACTTCAGATACTCTTTCTCTCCAGTGACTAAACCTGCTGCTTTTCCCTGAGCCAATACAATAGATTGCCCTTTGGTCAATGGTGCCCTCTCAGCAATGTTCTCCTTACAAGCTAATTATAACAGCATTACCTAGATATCTAGGTTCAGTATAAGCTAAGAGTAAGTTCCACAGTGGACACATACATATTTTATGTCACACATTATCTCATCTGGCCAGGGAATGCTACCTAGATATTTTCTCTAGGTGTTCCACAGCCTGGCATGACCCCCAGCTCTTATCCATGTTGGATGTGGTTCTCAAAAACTGGGCCCACGACCCATACAATCAACTTTAGCATCAGCATCAGCTGGTCACTATCTACAAATGAAAATTCATGGATCCTACTTCAGAATTACTAAATCAGAAATCCTGGAAGTGGGGCCCAGCAATCTTTTCTCGAATGTTTACAGCAGCACAATTCACAATTGCAGAGATGTGGAAACAACCCAAGTTCCCATCAGTACATGAGTTGATTAATAAAATGTGGTATATGTACACCGTGGAGTACTACTCAACTACAAAAAACAATGGTGAACTAGCACCTCTTATTTTATCCTGGATAGAGATTGAGCCCATCCTTCGAAGTGAGGTATCACAGGGATGGAAAAACATGTACCACATGTACTCACCATCAAATTGGTACTAACTGATGAACACTAAGGTGTTCACATGGTAGTAATACTCACTGGGTACCCGTCAGGTGAGGGTGGGGGTGAGTAAACTCACAACTAGTGGAAGGGGAGTACACTGTATGGGAGAAGGACATGCTTGTAGCCCTGGCTTGGGCGTGGCAAATGCATTACATGTAACCAAAATGTTTGTACCCCAATAATATCCTGAATTAAAAAATAAATAAATAATAAAATAAAATAAATAAATAAATTTGAAATATAAAAACAGAAACAAACAAACAAAAAAACCTAACAATCCTTTCAGGTGATTTTTGTGAATTCTAAAGTTTACAAACAGTGGTAAACTGGGGTTTCTTCCACTTCCTACATATTTGTTCATTTCACCTATGTTAAATTTGGAGTCAATGAATTTTCTTCTCCTGGCATGATAATTCTATCCTTGCCTAGACTACAGTGCTTATTACTGATTTTATTTCCAAATTTATTATATTCTCTTCAGTATTTAGAGGAAGAGGAATGTTGGATACATACATTTGAGATATCTTAAGGTTATCATAAATATAATCTTGATGCTACATTATGTACTTCTGTCACACATTATTTAGTGTTACCATAGAAGAATCCTGCTGGGTAGGTACAAGAAACAAAATTGTGGCAGTGACCTATAAAAGTGGCTCTGGTTAATAGGAGGTGGGTGCAATTCTAGCTAGACCAAACCTACCACTTCTATTGGTGTCTATTTATACAATTTCCCTCCTTATGAGCCTGTAGTACTTACTGCTATTTTTCCTCATATTGTTCACCAACATCTCTCCTGATAAGAAAACTGTTCTTGTGAATCTATTTCTTATTTTATTAGGGAATGTTTTCTACTTTCTCATGATCCTAAATGGCTAAACAGATACATTGATTTAATTTAAGACTTCAAGATTAAAATAAATCAAGTAAAGGAAACATGAAATTCAAAGTCAGAGAAGAATTTGAATCTTGGTGCTGATGTTAACCAACAGGATGTTGATGAGTGTGCTATCTAATGTCTCTAAAGCCTCTACTTTCTTAACTGGAAAAGCAAATAAAGAAAAACAGTTAATGCAACATTTTATATTGTTATAAGAATTCAAAATAAATAAGTAAAATGTCAACACTTAGTAGGAATTCAGTGCATTTTAATTTCTATTAAAGTTACTAAATTGTAAAGCCTTAATCTGTTACCACTATTAAATATACTTTGTGTTTAAAAGGAGCATTCGACATATTAATCCAAGGGAGTGGGAAAATTATATATCTGGTTTTAATGACAGGACCAGGGGAATAACTATCTATCTGTATGTATTTATGTACACACATCTTTCTCTGTAGGATCATAATTGTCCTCAAAATGTTTGCTTATGGCCCATTAATTTCTATTATTATTTTTGGGAAAATTTCCAATGTTCCTATGAATAGAAAAGTCATCACACTGTTAATAACAATAACATGTGTTTGGAATTACATACCATAGATAACAATAAATTCTTTTTCTACACTTGAGTAATAAACTATAAAGACTTGACAGTCTTTCAGAGGTATTTACTAAAACATTCTCAATATGTTAGGATATAATTATTGCACAAAATAAAGGTGACATTCAAAAATATTTTTGAATTTTGATGCAACCACATAGAATATAGAATGGAGTATACAGCAGTCACACACTAGGGAGAGAAATTGAAGGGAGAGCCTGTCTTACATGCATCCAGAGGCTGTGATCTGGCTTGAGGCTCCCATAAGAGAAATATATCAAATCAAATAAAAACAAAATGAAGTAAAATAAATATAAATAAATGTTTGCAAAGAAAAACTAGACAAACATCTATGTGTATGGCTCGAATTATCAAAAAGTGGTAATAGAACATCCACCCAAGAGAGCATTTAAACCTAGTGAAGAAAGTTTCTATCATCAGTAGGAACTAGCCTAGGGCTGAAAAACTTCCCTGTAAAATTTCTTGCAATTATAACTCCATTTTCATTTCCTCATGATTCTAAATGGCTAGCTAAATGGATATCTCTGGCTGAACCAGGTGAAGGCGGTGGACCTGAACCTTTGGTAGGCAGAAAACATGAACATAAAAGAAAATACGCTATCCATTTTTTTTGATATTTTACATTTTTTTTAAATTTATTTTTTATCAAAAAAGTATAATGCACCACCTTTTGCTTACTTTACCTGCACATCTTGCAGTCTAACCTCTGATGTTTCAGGCTCATATGTAACAATTCTTGATCTAATATTTTCCATTACTCTCTCAGCAACAACTGAAAAACCAAAACCTTCGGAGGAAATGATAAGAGAACGCTACCACCCACCCCTGCCCTCAGGTTTCTCTCAATTGCATTGCTGATCAAGAAGTGCAAAGGCTAATCTTTGAAAGAGACTGACATTTAAGTAACGGAGAAAGACACAGGAGAAAGTGAACAAGGGTACTCAAGGCAAAGGAGAAGAAAAGAAATTGCAAAGTTTCATGAGAACCACTAAGAAGCTCACCAACATTTTCAGGACCCAGGAAAAAAGTACAAATGGAGGTCCACACACCACAATCTAAATATCTAAACATTTCAGGTCACAGATCAAGCAAATGCCATAGGTTTTAGATTTTTTTGCTATCGTTATGATGTCACCCACTCTGGACTACAATTCCTGTTTCAAGTTATTTATTGCTACTAATTACTCCTAAAACTTGTGGGCCTTAAATTATTTTGTTTGCTATTTGCTCAGGTTTCTACAATTCAGTCAGAGCTTGGTAGAGACAACTTGTCATTTCTCCATGTGGCATTAATTAGGGTGGTTTGAATGGCTGGAGGCTGTCTGGAATGACTAGACTGGTGTCAACTGATTGAGTCCTAGGTTCTTGCTGCCGGCTTGTTCCTCAGTTATTGTGTCAGCTGGGCAATCCAGAAGGAAAATGGAGTTGGAAAAGAAAAGGGAAGGGAAGGGAAGGGAAGGAGAGGGGAGGGGAGGGGCCAGGAAAACAAAAGAAAACAAAAGGGAGTTAGGATTGCAAGCAGTTTTGCAGGGAAGGGCAGGGATAATACCTCGAAAAGTTAGAAGGAAGCAGAATTGGGCAGGGACTGCCTTCAGACCATTATGCAGACTCGTCATCTAGTAAAGGAAAGACAGTAGAAAGTGAATTGGGCAGAAAGAACTTTTGACTGCAATGTAGATCTGATAAAATCTTGGTCAACCCAATGTGGAACTCCAGAGCAAAGATGGTCGTATTGATCAGAAATCTCCAGAATCTAGTAGCCCCACTCTGCTCAGTAATAGGTGGGGGGATGACTAAGAAAAGCACAGCCTCAATCGAACAAATATGGAGACAGAAGGATCTTTCAGCTCGAGGCTTTCAGCTAACTGCACTCCTTGTTGAATGACAAGACCCTTCTTGAAAGGAGCATACCTCCACAGCTGCCACAGAAACCCCAGTGTGACCTCTCTATATGGTTAGCTTGAGTTTCCTCACAGCATGGTCGTCTTGGGCATGGCGGTTGGCTTCTCTGGAATGCAAAAGTGGAGGCTGCCAGGCATTCTTAAGTCTTAAGCGACTGTGATGATACCACTTCTGGTATGTTCTACTGGTTAAATTAGGCCAAAGGGTCAGCCCAGATTTAAGGGGAGGAGATTATATACAAGAATGTAAATTCCAGGATGCATAGTTCACCTACCCATGGAAGCATTAACAGTCCTACCATAACATTTTCAGGGTGTGAGGCACAAATATATATCAGGGTCTTCATACTCACCTGCCCCTAATTATTTATGTTACAGATTGTATTTCTGTTATATATTGGACTAGTTAGTAAGCTATTAAAATATATTGTATTCTTCTATCTTGAAAAATGTAATCCCTTAAAGACCTAAGGGCCAGGTTCAAATTTAGAATTCTTGGATTTTTCAGGTTTTCACACTAGAATATGGTGGTACAAGGAGACTAACTGGTTCCTAGTCCCCAGCTCCCAGATCTGACCCATCTACCTTTTTTCCCAACCTCAGATCATTCTAGTAGGGCCTATCACAGATATGTCTGGACACTCCAAATGGCATATTCCAAATCACTCCCCTTCTCTGCCTTTCACCTGAGAAAAGCCATCTTTTGGCCAGATCTCTAGGATGGTCTGCCTTTGAAAGAATAGCCTAGGGAAAGAGGTCACACCCACCATGGAGGAATTCCAGGATTCATCACACCCAGAGCAAAGTCTAGAAGAGCAGACCTGGGCCACAGAAGGCCAAGCTCCTCGATCTACAAACTTCTTATCTCATAGAGGGAAGGGACCATGACCAGAGGAAGGCTATGCAAAGGACAAAGCCCAGAGCAGAAGTCCCTCTTGTCCAGGGAATACTATCCAATGAAATTGCAATTGTCCAGAGGAGTGAAACAGTGGGTAATCTGACCTCACACTGCTCTGTTCTTCCTGTCTTTGCTCTTTGAAACAGCATAATGACCAAAGCAAACACATGTAGGGAGAATGTATATAATATATAAAAAGTATATAATTTATATAAAAATAATAATATAATGTATATTAAAATATAAAATATATTTAAAACAAAATAAATGGTCATGACTGTGTTGATCTGGAAGCACAGGATATAGTTACATCTAAAAAGTATGTTTAAAGGTACAATGCACATTTTTGTCCAATATTTATAGATACTGAACGTCAAAAAATAATCTGTGCCTCTATAAATATGTTTCTATAGTTTTGTGTGGGCACAGAGAAAATCAAGTAGTTATAGTTACCGGCCTATTAACATTGATCACTTCTGGGGAAAATAATGATGAAGAGTACAGGGAAGAGGATGCTTCTGAGCTTCTTCTCATATGTCTCTATTGCTTGATTTATCAAAATACGCAGATACTAGTCCATTGTTTTAAAGAAAGTCAAATACAGTTAAAAATAAAATATAAGCTATTGCTAAAGACGATTTTTAAAAGATTGTTAAGAATTTTAAAAGACACACAGTAGTCAGAGAGAATAAAGACTTAGAAAAGGTCATCAGATTTGGTTACTTAAAAGTTACTGCACAATGCTCCATTTGAACAGAGCAGTGGCAGTGCATGGCTGACAGAGACATAAAAAGCAAGTGTGGAGTGAGGACAGGGAAGCATGTGTGCCCATCCACAGCCCCTCTCCTCTCAGCATGTCGCATCAGTGCTTCTCAAGATCAAGTCTGTGAAAAATATTTTTGAGTGTGAATGGGCATGGCTAAAATAAAAATATTAATGAATTGAAAACAAACCCCCAAAAGATTATAAAATAATCTAATTTCCATGTTGAAGATTTCATTTTCATAGCATTGAAATGATAAAAACTCTGAGAATAAGTAAACAAATTGTTCAATTTTAATTCAAAGTTTCCTGAATATACTTGGGCATGTACTTGTGCTCTTCTATTTATTTCCCCACCAAACCCTTACAATTATAACTGCATTATATTACACAATTCTAAAAAAAGAATTGCAAAATTGTTTGATTCTACTTAATTCTAAGAAAACATTTTTTGATGGAGGGGACATAGGCAGAACTAATGCCCTTTTATGATCAAAACATATTATAGAACAGTTTTCAATATAGTTCAAATTTTGTGAGCTGTGTCAGGAGGAGAATATCAATAATGAACTGGCATCTCTTCTCAAATTGCTTTCAGGGTTCACTGGATCTGTAGAAATTAAAGAGGCTGATGGTGACTTTAATAACCAATAAAATGACTGACATCTATACAAGTTTGCTATGGAAATGGCTACCAGTTCTTTTGAGATTATAATTTATATAAAGATTATAGCTAGAATGGTACAGCCATAATAGTCAACCAAAAAAAGAAAAAGAATCAAGCAAAATTAAATAAGTCCATTCTTAAAATAACTCTGTCGGTTATTACTTTACTCTATGCCTTGAGGAACTTGAATGCTGAGTATATTTCCTATCCAAAGGAAAATTATACTGCTGACAGGAAATAGAGTAATATGAATGAATAACAATACAACAAATCTTTGAAAAAACAGCAAAAGTAAAATATTCTATTAGAATACCAATGAACACCCAAATTGGGGAGGAAGAAGTTAATTTGCTCCTATTGGCAGACAACATGATCTTATGTCTAGAAAATCCTAAAGACTCCACCAAAACCCTGTTAGAATAAGTAAAAAAATTCAGTAAAGTCGCAGATTACAAAATCAACGTACAAAAAACAGTAGCATTTCTATAGTCTGATAAACTATCTGAAAAAGAAATAAAGAAAACAATCCCATTTACAATAGCTACAAAATTGTTTTAATACTGAAGAATAAATTTAATCACGGAGGTGAAAGACCTATAAATTGAAAAGTATAAAACTTTAATGAAAGAAGTTGAAGAAGACACAAATAAATGAAAATATATCCTGTGTTCATAGATTTAAAAAATCAATATTGTTAAAATGTCCATAATGCCCAAAGTGATCTATGGATTGAATACAATTCCTATCAATCTTCTAGTGACATTTTTCAGAAAAATAGAAAAACCAATCCTAAAATTCATATGGAACCACAAAAAACCCCAAATAGCCAAACCAGTCTTATACAAAAAGAACCAAGCTGAAGATATCACACAACTTAACATTAGAATATGCTATAAAGCTATAGTAATCAAAACAGCTTGGTCCTGGCATAAAAACTAGACACATAGACCAATAGAACAGAATAAAGAGCCAGAAATAAATACACACATTTATGGTCGACTCATTTTTGACAAGGATACAGAAACTCACAATGGGAAAAGGACATTCTTTACAATAAATGGTGCTGGGAAAACTGTATATCAACATGCAGAAAAATGTGATCGGACCCTTATCTCACACCATATACAAAAATCAACTCGAAATAGATTAAAGACTTAAATGTAAGACCTGAAACTATAAAACTACAAGAAGAAAACATAGTGGAAATACTACATGACATTGGGCTGGGCAATGATTTTTTGGATACGACCCAAAAAACATAAACAGCAAAAACAAAAATGGACAAATGAGATTACATCAAAATAAAAAGCTTCTGTACAGCAAAGAAAACAATCCACACAGCAGAGACAACCTATGGGATGGGAAAAAATATTTGAAAACCATATACCTGATAAGGAGTTAATATTCAAAATATATTTTAAAAAACTTCTACAACTAAATAGCAATAAATAAATAAATAATAATCTGTTTAAAAATTGACAAAGGTCTGAATGGACATTTTCTAAAGAAAACATACAAATGGCCAGTAAGCATATGAAAATGTGTTCAACATCACTAATCATCAGGAAAATGCATATAAAAACCATAATAAGATATCACAGAAAACCTGCTAGAATGGTAATATCAGAAAGACAATCCATAAATATTGATGAGGATATGGAGAAAAGGGAACCCTTGAATACTGCTGGTGGGAATGCAAAATGATGCAGCCACTATATAAAACAATATGAAGGTTCCTCATAAAATTAAAAATGGAATTACCTTATGATCCAACAATCCCACTTCTGGGTGTACTTCCAATGAAAACGATATCAGGATGTTGAAGAGATAACTGCGCTCCCATGCTCATTTTAACATTATTCACAATAGCTAAGATATGGAAAAACCTAAATGTCCAGCAATGTATAAATAAATAAATAAAGATAATGTGGCAGTTATATAATAATACAACACATGCGCATGCTCGTGCTCGCACACGCGCACACACACACACACACAATGGAACAATATTATTGAGCATTAAAACAAGAAGGAAATCTTGCCGTTTGCAACAACAGATCCTTATTGAAGACATCATGGTAAGTCTTCAGAGCTGGAAGACATCATGCTAAGTAAAATAAAGTAAACACAGAAAGATAAATAGTGCATGATCTCATTTATATGTAAAATCTAAAACAAACTCATAGAAATAAAAAGTAGAATGGTGGTTACCAGGGGCCAGGGAAAAGGGGAAATAGGGAGATATTGGTCAAAGGGTACAAAGTTTCAGTTGTGCAAAATTAAGAAGTTGTGAAGAGTTAATGTAAAACAATGTGGCTATAGTTAACATTATTGTTATTGAAATTTGCTCAGAGTAGATGTCACGTGGTCACCCCACCTACACATACACAGAATACATATATCAAATCATCAAATTGCATACCTTGAATATACACAATTTTTATTTATCAATTACACTTCTGAAAAAAAGTGAGAAAGATTGTTATTTTAAAAAAATAAAAAATTAAGACGGTTTATCTTTATTACATATTTACCATTTCTAGTGTTCTTCATTCTTTCATTTAGATCCTTTACTACCTGGTACCAGCTTTCCTCTATAACATCTTTTATACAGCAAAGTGTCAACAATCAATTCATGTCTGAAAAAAATCTTTATTTTTCTTCATTTTGGATATATTTTCATGGGTAAGAAATTATAATTTGGCAGGGTTCCCCCTCAACCAACACTTAAGTTGTCTGTCTTCTGGCTTGAAGAGTTTTTGACAAAAATTTGTGGAAAATTATTGCATTGTTGTTCCTCTCTACCTAATATGTCTTTTTTTCATCATGTTGCTTTTAAGATTTTATTCTTCATTACTTTTTTTTTAACATTGTTAATATAATGTGGGTTGTTTTGTTACTTTTTTGGAGTTTATTCTGCTCATGTTTTATTTAAAATTATGTGTGTGTGCATTTATTGTTTTATCATTTTTAAAATTTGTGACCATTTTTCGTGGACATTTTTTGTTGTGCCTCATTTTTTCTTTTGCCACTAAAAATTTCTCATGTAATAGACAATTTGATATTGACTCCCAGGTCACTGTATCTCTATTTATTTTCCATCCATTCTTTTCCTATTGTTTTAGCTTATTAATTTCTATTGTTTTGTCTTTAAGTTCACTACTCTTTTCTTCTTTGGTAATGAATATGCTATTCAGCTCATTAGTAAATTTTTCATTTTAGATACTATATTTTTTCCAATTTAGAAATTTCATCTGTTCTCTTTATGTATATTATTTTTCTTCTCAATATGTTCAAGGATTTTTGTAAAATCCTTGAACATATTTTTATCTGTTTTAAAGTAGTTCTTGTTAAGTTCCTCATCTCTGTTATTTCTGTCTGTTTCGGCTGACTGGTTTTTTTCATGAATATACATCATATTTTTTATTGAATGCCAGATTTTTTTAATTCTATATTTTTTAATATTATACTTGGTTATATTATTTAAGTGTTGGTGTGTGTTCTAGGTTTTGAGGCTTGTTTCAAAAGTTTTTAGGGCAAGGATAGAGTCATCTTACTCTAGGGTAGAGTAGGGTAGTCTCACTACCAAGGCATGCCTTCCTTTGGTCTCTGTTCAGCGCCCAACTATCTAATAAAGTCCCTGCATATTGGCTGCTAGAAACTAAATCAATCCTTTCCTCTGTGTGAACTTTAGAAATTGTTAAGCTTAATGTTTCCCTACAGTGGTTTTTCCCCCAGGCTTTGTGCTTTGACCAGCCTTGTGGAATTTTAGTCAAAGACTCAAGGAAAACTTTTTGCAGATTTCTGTTTCTCTCTGTATAATTTTCACCTCTTCCATCCTCTGCTACACAAATTCTAACCCTCTTAATTTCTGTAAATTCTGATTTCTTTCTCCTTAATGTAGCAAGACTGTGGGACTCTGTTTAAATAGCTACTCTTTACTCAGAAGGTTAGAAACTCCCTCAAAGCCAGGAGTTAAATGTAAAAGTCAGTGTCACAACTAAATTTTTGAAGGGGGATTTTCTTAATTGGATTTTAGATTTACAAATTCGTAAATTGTAGACTGCAAAACTAGGATGGGTTGGTTAATCGGAAATCATGAAGCTTTTTCTTTTTCTATTTTGTTTCCTCTCTCTATCCGCTCTTCTTCAATAACACTGATTTTTTCACTTTGTTCTATGTTTCGAAGCAGCAGTTACTGTAAGTTCTTTTGGAATTGTTACCTCATACTTTAAGAGTCTTTACTGACACCTAAGACAGACCACCTGTCTGACATTCATAAGGAAAGTTAAAAAGAAAAAAATCCAAGTTTGGATTAGCTCTATGTAGCATTATAATCACGATAATGCAAATTCACAAGTGAATGTTGGCATTGCTTGCAGCCCTTTGAATCAGATGTGTTAAATTACTTTGTAGGCAATTTGAGAACTTTGAATGTTATAATACATAAATATGATTAGCTTAACCTAGGGAAACCTCATTAATAAAACACAATCACCCATTCCGAGGCATAGTCTATGTAAGGATTCTCACATCTGTTTTAGGATTTCTAATGGTCGCCTGGTTTTAAATGTAGAATTGCCTTCCCATGCATTAGTTTTCAGTTTGCCAGAAAAAAATAATTTCTATCACTTCTCTGTTATCCATATAAGCTATTCTATTTGGCATTTTGGTATATTTTTCACATCAGCCTTTTGCTTCTCCAACATGGAAAGCATACAAAATAAAGGAACAAAAAAGCTGTATTTGTGATCTGTGCTCAGCTAGCTTAGTGACTTTGGGGAAGTCTATTAATTGTTCTCGACACATTCTTCTCAACTGTCAAATGAACATAACTTACAACTCATAGGATTTCTTAATATCTGCTGTAAAAAACAAATGTGGAGATGTTAGGTAAATAGCGAGGTATTCTAGGTCTCCTAGGGAGGAAAGTGGGTGATGTTGCTGTTCACATCACCCCCACCATGGACTTTCAGAGAGGCTCGTGGGAGATGTGCTTGTGCGGTAATACTCAGGTCATATACCTCCCAACTGTCCAGTCAAAGTAGGTCCGTGGCGATGTCTGAGCCACGAGGGAGTTCCCAATCCCGACACTGTAAAACAGGACCCAGACCATAACTAAGCTCTTTTTCTCTCTTTTGCTACGACAGTGGATCCAGTCATCATCTGTGGCACATGTATCTTGCTCTGTAAACCTATATCTTGCTCTTGCTCTGTAATCCTATCTTCCTCTCCTCAATAAACCTCATTTTTGGGTTTGCCTTACTTTGATGTGTCTGTTCATTCTTCAGCCATGAGGGCCCCAAGAACCACATTTCAGACTGTGAACTGACAGACGCATTATATAAAAGATTAAGATATTTTTTATTTGCTGTTGATAATACTTATTTATTTTAATTAGCCATCTTCTCAAGAATGAATGAGCCAGGGAAATAAACCCTAAGTTAGCAGTTTAATATGATTGTACCATTTCTCATGCTTGCTCTCATAATACTGTACTTGGAAGAGTCTAAAAAAAGATAATGGAATCCACAATTGCCTGCTGAGATACAGGTCCTTGACCCTTGAAGTCACTGGGACAGAATCCTTCATACTTTGGCTTCTCTGAACCCTACCTTAATTTTCACTTAGCTTTTTAAGGAGAGTCCCAGTTCTTTTTTAGCTCAATAATCTTACAGATGGAAAATAAAAAGAAAAGAAAGTTGACATTGTCCAAAAGACCAAAGAAAAATAGAGAATGTCTCAAGACAGTCAAAACTTTTGAACTTTGTTATCACTCCTTTGAAAGCTCCAACTCCTAACACTTATGCCCGGGTTAGTCTTTCTCCCAAATGGCAGCTCTTCTTGGGTGACATGTAATAGTGGAGGGGCGATTCCTTCACCTTCCTTACCTGTAGTGTCACTGACAATTCTCAACATTTTATTCTTTTATTAATCTAAAGAGTTGAACAGTCAGTTTTACTGTCAGTGAGAACTGTTAATTGCATTCTAGAAGGAGAACCTCAGCAGAGAATCAAAAGAATTTACTTTTTAAAGCTGACATTTTCAACCTTATGATTGGCCCTTAGTAAGTCCCTGGATCTAAGGACAGTGTAAGACTCAAGACTTCCTGTAAATTTCTATTTAACGTTGTCTCCAGAAATCACTCCAACGTGTAGCAATATTACTTCAATTATATTTTCCCTAAAGCTACCTCATACCCTGAGATAAAGACTCTCCTTTTCCATTTCTTACCTTGGTGTTATCCAACTAAGGGATTCCACCAAACAGGCTCATCAAACAAGAGTTATACATATGTTTAGATAAGAGCATAGCCCAAGTTCTACAATACCCAGTGATATAAAATATCTTCCAAATATGCCCCCAACAGGAAAATTTAAAATTGTACCCTGTATATTCTTAAAGAAATGATTTGTTTCCACAAGAAAAAAAAAATCAAACCCCACAAACTATAAAGCACATTTTCTTTTCTTTCTTTCTTTTTTTTTTTTTTAATTCTATTCAGTTCTAGACAGAGTGTGGTCTTGAAAATTTGGGTGGCTGTCTGGGAGAGATGCAAATTGAGTATTCTTCTAGATTCTCTCAATTTCACCTTTGTATTGAGTCTGATCTCTACAAATCTATGTGATAATGTGATATTGGAATTAGATAGGATTAAGGATAATGGAAGAAAGTTGCAAAACAGCACCAATATAATCAAAATTGGCTATCTATGAAAATTGTTAAATACTTGTTACTGACAACTGTAACAATTCCTCACACTTGCACAATCCAAGTCAAAGTTAGCAAAGTCCTTTGACACATACATGACCCCTTTGAAGATGGTAGATAAAATGGGCAGTGTTATGGATATTTTACAGTAGAAAAAAAGACACTAACGGAGAACCCATGATGGCAAATGATTGCCAAAGGAAGTAAACGAAAACCAGGATGAGTTCTGGGGACTGGGCATGATGGCCCCCACCTGTAATCGCAGAACTTTGGGAGGCTGTGGCAAATGAATCCCTTGAGGGCAGGAGTTTGAGACCAGCCTGGGCAATGAAGCAAGACCCTATCTTTAAAAAAAAAAAAATAGCCCAATGTACTGGCACATGCCTGTAGTCCTAGCTTCTCAGGAGCCTGAGGCAGGAGGATCGCCTGAGCCCAGGAGTTCGATGTTGTAGTGAACTATGATTGCACCATTGCACTCCAGCCTGGGCAACAAAGCAAGCAAGTCACTGTCTCTAAAATAAAATAGATTAACATAAAATAAAATAAAATATAAAATAAAATAAAGAAGTGTTGGGTGAGCATACACAAGTAA
>CAUYSK010011988.1:0-54013 GCA_963575035.1 Avahi laniger | reverse complement strand
CCATCAGGTGGAAAGCCAGGGGCTGTGGCTTGTTCCAGCCCCTGACTCAGTTTCTCTCACAGTTCTCAACACACCTGTCTTTCACAGGTAACAACTCACAGGGTGAATGTCGATATTTTTAAATTTCTGTATTTGGAGTTTTGGAGTAATCACAAATTTGCCACCTCAGTTCTGTTGTGGGGCCTCATTCCTGCCTCAAAGATGTTGAGAACACTTCCGACTTCTGAATATCCAAAAAGGTAGTAACAGTGGAAGCCCAACTGATTCCTTTCTTTGGCCAGTGACAGAATCCACATACCTGTTCTCCTCCACCACCTGCTTTTGGTTGCTGTTAACTCTTTTCCAAATTTTCTTTGGATGATGTAAACTAGAATGTCAACCAAATCAGTACCTAGCACATGGGAAGGACTTAACACATAGATTAAATAGGTAAATAAATGAAGGGAAGGCTCCAGTGAAGATCTTCAACCCAACCACTTCAAAGGATAGAAGTGACAATAACACATAACATGTACATGTGACTAGTTAAGATTTTACGAAGCTTTCACATAGGTCGGCTCAAATGGTCTTCACCATGGCTCTGTGAGGTTATGAGAGAACCAACCCATTCACCAGTGAGGATGCTGAGACTTGGAGATTAGTGATTTGTCAAGGTGCCACAGCCAGTGAATGGCAGAACCATGATTCACACTTGGGTCTTTTAACTCCAAATCCCATACTTTTCACATGGTACCACTTTGCCCCAAGTAAGGCTGGCAGACAGAGTTCTGATCCTAGAAGGGCTGGGAAAGATCTGAATGCATTTTCAGTAAACCACAATTCTGAGTCCTGAGACTTTTCTTTTACCCAAACATCTGGACATTAAAATCAGAAAACAGACAATCCGAATCTAACGTGGGGGCATCGTGTGCTACAGCGATGGTTTTCTGGGGATACCACGGGAAGTAAAACGGAAGCTGAATATGAGTCTCTCAGTTCCCACTCTTTGCAAGTCTCCTCTACTTTTATTCTGTTTTATAAATTTGGATTTAATCTTAAAAATACATCCGCTCTTATAAAGAGCACCAGAACAGACCCAAATCCATGTTTAACACATTAACTGCCATGTGAGTTGTATTTATCTCACCCTAGTTTTGAGCCAGGGGCCTCGTGAAGCATATGTAACACACATTTCTTCACCTTGGGAGCTGCAAGAACTATTTTTCAAGGTGCATATAACTCATACACAGAAAACAAGAAAAAATAACAAATTTTCCATTAAATTAGAAAAGATCATTTGATTTTCAAAGTTTTTATAATAAAACACCATGGCTCCAAGGAAAATTTTTTTTTTCTAATGTGGCAGTCAATGTGTTAACACCAGCCTAGTAACTCTCTGTGCCTGGTTAGCCTCAAACACGTGGCCCCTCACTTCCCTCATTTGGGAAAATGAACCAGCCGAGCTACAGTGCAAAGTGAATGTGGGAACACAGTGGTGTTTTGGGAATAGAATCACTCTACACAAACGCAAGGCATCCTCACATGCGTGACCTTGCCTGGGTAGGAGCAGGGAGTGGGCGCTGGGGCAGTGGTTAGGATGAGTAAGACCAGGGTGGAGGGGAAGTCAAGAATTTTCTGCAGCCTAGAGCATGGTGGAACCTGTAGGAAAATTTCCATATCTTTCCGAAGGATCACCCTTTCCTGGGAAAGGGCTTGAATGGTCCCACGAAGAAATTAGACCCTTTTCCTGTTCCCCATTAGGAAACAGGAAAACACTTCTTTGATGTCACCCAAAGAAGTGGACTCTCTGGGGAAAGGAAGTGTATTGCTCATCCTAATCTTCAGTTCTATCCCAGCAGGGTCGATTAGAGGACAGTCTTAGAATCCACTTCATGGGGCCAGAACAGAGAGTGTTTCCTGAGCTGATAGCCTGAGAGCAAGCAGCACATCACACGTGGCTTGAGTGAATCCATACCCCATTGTAACTGGAATCACATATGTTGACTATGCAATTCTTTTTCATTTTTTCAATATAATTTCAACCGGGAGAAGGAGCATGGTAGAGCAGAAAGAGGATGAAGAATCTGGATTTAATGTCTGGGTTTACTGCCTGGTCTAATCCCTCCTCTGTCATTTACAAACTGAGTGAACTCAATTTCCTCATATGTAAAATGGGCATATGTTGGGATTTGAACCGGACATACATCATGATTTTATCCCCCTCCAAGTAAAAATCGGAATCAAATATGAAATAGACATGAGCCAAGTTGGGGGAGGGTTGTCGTCAATACTAGTTAAATAACTGGCCCATCTGGAGTTGGGAGTGCAGCCTGGATCTACAGCCAAATGTAATCCCTAATATTTTACCTTTTCCAAGGACTAAACCAAATTCATGCAAAGTAGCTGGACAACCATAGACACCTTCCTTCCCCCAAAGGTCACTCTTGGCAACAAAGAAGAGGACAGCAGAGATCAAACAGAGGATCAGACCACTTCCAAAATAAAAAGAGGTGAATTAAAAGGAAACAGGAGCCCTAGTACCTTAAGTCACCTGAGACAAGAACACTGGGCCGGTGGATGTACAGACCCTTGGCACCCCACCAACCAGAAAAAGGAAGCAATTCCCTGGGGGAAGAGAGGCCACAGGGGTCTGTGACAGAAGCCCCTCCTGGAAACAGGAGGGCAGAGGAACGGGTTCCCCAATCAGACACTGCCGCCTGGGAGGGTCAGTGAAAGAGTTCGGTGGGATCAAGGAACTGTAACACCAATCTGCAAGCCAGCGAAGGTTTGCATTTATTTCCTTTCCTTCTTTGTTCTCTCTCCTTCAACCCACTTTAGAAAATGAAAAAGGCCAAGTTCCTTGGCAGTTCCCCTGAGACACATTCCCTGGGGCAGCACTACCTCCCTCAGTGTGAGGCCGTGGCAAGTTGGACGACCACACACTCTGGGTAGCCAGGGACGTGCTGGGCTAACTGCTGTGGTCCCTGTGCCCTGTCCAGTTTAGCATGGCCTGGACAGGAGAGTCCCAGTTGAGTGATAACTTACCCAGCCATCCTCTTTCTAGCAGAAGATTTTAAGCAGACAGACATAACAAATTCTCCTCTCTCCATTTCCAAATCATTGCTATTCCTTGCCTCTTCTCCCATTCCCTCCCAGGCTCCTTTGCTGTATCCTTTTAAATGAAAGCCAACATTTCCCAAGTGTGACTCCTTTCTCTTTTCTTCTTTCCTTCTGTGTGCCAACTCCACCAACTACGAATATGCCAACTTCCAAACCTCCCTTTCCTTCCCTGACTTTTCAACTCCCATCTCCAGCTGCCGAGAAGAAGCTCCAAAGCATGATCCAAAGCCAAACTTACACCAAAATACAGTCATGGTCACTGTTTGGTGATCTGCTGCCAGTCTGATCCACTACAGCTTTCTGAATCCCAGCGAAACCATTCCATCTGAGAAGTATGCTCAGCAAATGGATGAGAAGCACTGAAAACTTCAACACTTGCTGCCGGTACTGGTCAACAGACAAGGCCCAAATTCTTCTCCACGACAACACCGACCACACGTCGCACAACCGACGCTTCAAAAGTTGAATGAAGTGAGCTACGAAGTTTTGCCTCATCTGCCACATTTGCCTGACCTCTCGCCAACCGACTACCACTTCTTCAAGCATCTCGACAACTTTTTGCAAGGAAAACGCTTCCACAACCAGCAGGATACAGAAAATGCTTTCCAAGAGTTCGTGGAATCCCGAAGCACAGATTTTTACACTACAGGAATAAACAAACTTATTTATTTTTGGAAAAATGTGTTGATTGTAATGGTTCCTATTGATGAATAAAGATGTGTTTGAGCCTAGTTATAATGATTTAAAATTCACAGTCCAAAACCACAATTACTTTTGCTCCAACCTAATACAAATGTCGATCTCCTCTAGTGCACACTTATCCACGGTTAAGATCGTTTGCCAAAATCTATTTCTCTCCCTCTCTGTCTCTGTATTTCTGTCTGTTTTCATCCATTCAGGTTTCTATAACAGAATACTGTAGATTGGGTGGCTTATAAAAAACATATTTATTTCTTCTAGTTCTTCAGGCTAGGAGGGTCCAAGAGTAAGGTGCTGGCAGATTCGGTGTCTGGTAAGGACCCGCTTGCTGGTTCATTTTTCCTATGTCCTCACATGGTGGCAAAAGGGCAAGGCAGCTCTGCGGGATCTTTTCTGTAAGGACACCGGCCCCATTCATGAGGGCTCTGCCCTCATGACCTACATTTCCAATAGGTTCCACTTTCAAATACCATCATATTATGAGTTAGGATTTCAACAGAGAATTTTAGAGTAACACAAATATTCAGTTTCTGGTTCCCTCTCTCTCTCCTCTTCCCTCTCACACCCACACCAAACTTGCAAACTTGTCCTGACTCTCTTCACCCAGCACTGAGTCCAGACTTCTTAGAGTGGCCCACAGCCTTCCAGTGCTCCATCCCCCCTTGTCTCGTACTCATCCGTCCACCCTCCAAGCCTTAGGACCCTGTGGCACTGAATTTATATCACCAAACCCAGAAGAGCCCATGCCTTGGCTCTTTTATGTTTCCTTGTTTATGCCCCCTTCCCGTGGCCCTCCACTTTGAATGTTTTTCCCTAAAACATAACATCTATTTCTTGGCTTATAAACCCATGTTTTTCCTTCAAGGATAATTCAGATGTCCCTGCTCTTGGTGAAACCTTCCCTGGCATCCTCCTCATGTGCCCTCAACATTTAACTGCTGTAGTAGAGTTACACATAAACAGATTGAAGAGACTCTATTGCACTCACGTTTCTCCCATTATAATCTAGCTTCCTGAGATCAGAGAATTATTGTTTTTCATCTCTTTACTCTCAGAGTCTAGATATTGACCTTCTCCCAGATACAATTGCTAAGTTATTTATTCTACCCAGAGACAAACGGAAGAATGAAGACTGGTTTAGTTTGTTGTGATGAAGTATCCCCATTCATCACAGGGCTGGGAATTGGAAAACATGGCCCCAGGGTCAGCGCTGCCTCTACTTGCCTTGTGAACTTAGACAAATCCCTCTACCAGCCTGTGCTTTGGTTCTTCTGTCTGAACAATAATCAAAAGAATTAAACAACTCTCCTAATGGATAGTAATGGCAACATGCAAAATTACTTGTTTCGAAGTACTTTCATATCTAATGCATAAAGTGACTATTAATATATCACTGCTACCACCGTGAATTAGACTTTCTAGCAAACAGTTCAGTGACTGTTTCCTCTAAGATACTTTCTAATAAATGAATGAAAAGATGACACACATGCAGAAGAATATTTTAAGAATTAAACATATAGAACTGAGTTTACAGTTTTCTTATTAAACCATAAATATTATCAGGGAGTAGTTAATAGCATTCTGATTTTATATCTAGACTTGCTTAGATTTTTATTTCTTTTTCATAAATCTTTACTTTGAAGTCAGGCCCTTCCCAATATGTGACTTCAGACCAGCTTGGCTTCAAAATCTTTCTAGCATTTTGAGAAAGTAAAGAAAAATTGAGGGCAATTTACCCTGCTTTGGAGCTAGAACTTGATCTACATTAGAATCTCTCCTAACAAGATGATACTAAATATGGAAAAATCTTTATGCATTGAGAATTCATCACAATATTTTTTCCACAAGAGGAAAAAAATGGAAACAACCAAAATTTCCAACAAGAAGGCAATGGTTAAACTACATAGCATGTTTGTGCAATGGGAAAAAATGCAGCCATTATATGTTACAAGGATTTATAGAAATTTATGTTATAATGCTATATGAAAAGAATGATAAAAAATATGTATACAATATGGGAGTAGGTATCTAGAAAATAAGCACAAGAAACTACAAAGCATAATCCTGTCTACCCTTTGCTTGTTTCTATTGCTTCTGCCTCCGGGAGCTATAAATACTGGAGTAGGAGAACCATCTTGGTTTCAGGAGTGAGAACCTCCACCAAGAACTTTTTATAATCAGAACTTCCTCTGCCAGTTTCCCCTGTAGGGAAAGAATTTCAATACTCTCATATTCTCAGTCCTACTTCATATCCCTGAACTTTTTTTTTAATAACTTATATTTGATTACTAAAGTAATTTATGTTCACTTGAAATTCTCCCTTAATTTTAAAGTTCCTTATCCATGCCTGGCTTGAAGTGAAATTGGAAAACAATTGTTCTTTCAGCCACCAGAGCTTTCTGGCATCTTGCCTCCAAACAGAGCTTAGAATTATGTAACTCTCAGTTTAGCAGAAAAAGTTTGCTAAAGGGACCAACTTCTCTTCTAGAACCCAACATTTCAAAACAGCATGTAAGCAGATTGTCAATGGATTTTACCACTGTGGTGGGATTTCCAGAGTCCACACCTGAATGTGTGACACAGTGCATGGGGTTTATTAATACCTTTTAATAAATAGGTGGTAGATTGCAGATAAACAAAGGAATTCTTCCCTGTTCCCTCAAGAGGGCTGATAATGAATAATTACCAAGTAGAGACGAATAAAAGGAGAACAAAGCCCACTTAGGATGCAGCTGTAGGCTAGAGGATGGCCATCTTCCTAGGGAGGCAGGCAATAGGCTGGGCGTGTACACCTGCAAGCACCTGGTGTCTAAGTCTCAGTGCCTCCATCTGTCATATGTCCCGGAGCCCCTCTGTGGTCCTCATTGGGTCTGAATGAATCTCTCCAGGTCCTAGCGTAGACAGGCTTTCATACCAAAATCACCTGACATTGTGCTTGCAAATACAGATTCCCAGGCTTCACCTCAAATCTAATGAATTGCAATCTCTGGGGCTGGGACTCAGGAATCTGCATGTTAACATGGTGCTTGGTGGGTGCAGCTATATAAGAACCACTGGTGTAAAAACCAATTGGCCTAGAAACAGGAATTGTGTGTTACAGGATTAGAATGGGCCTTAGGAATTCTTCAAACCATTCCCTTTATAAGAGAGGAAGGAGCCCCAGAGGGGAAGGTGACTTGCCTAAGGTCACATCTGTGCGTGGTGGCAGAACCTCCCCACCTGCAGATCAGTGCCCATCTACTGGGACGTTAGGCCTCAGGTGGACAAACCTGCATGAGAATGAGGGCCAGGTGTGACTGTGGCCCTGCTGGGGACACACTGGGCTGCCGTCCTCCCATTGTCTTCCTTGGATCAAAGGATATCCTTCTGATCAAATTTCAAATTGAAGCAAAGTTTCCTCAAGTGTATTTCCTAGAAAACTAGTCGTTTCAAGGTATTCCATGAAGAAATTATTCCATAATCGAAGAAGCCACTGTGTCCTCTCTCCCTGACTTGACTAGTCACAAGGAGTCATTCCGTAGGTGAGCCTATAAAAGGCACTGCGAAGTCTTGCAGTAAGGAAGAGCCTGCAATTTTTCTCATGCCAGCGGTTCCCTGATTTGTTTGACAGGGACACCTTTGTATGTGTGTGTAATGCCTTTGACATTCTGAGGAACTAGTGCTCTGGAGAACAATCTACTCACCCACAAGCTCTTCACCCAAGTACCTGTTGCAAGCACTAAGCTGGACAGTGTGGTGTGAAAGACACTAAACTTGGAGTCAGAAGACCTGGGTTTAGGTTCCTCTTTGACACTTGCCAGTTTTGAGACCTTGGCCAAGTTTCTTGCTTTATTTTACAGATGAGATAACTGAAGCTAAGAGGTACGTACCTCTCCTGCCCACTCTAGTGGGTTGTTTGGAGAACCACAGAGAAAAACTGCTTACAGAATATCTGCTTACAGTACACTATCGCTTTAGTGGTACTGTCACCCTCCTCCTCCTCACATACTCCTCGCTCTTGAGGTTGTCTCCATCCCAGAGACCTCCTCCTACCTTTAACAAAAAGACCCTGACAAGGTAATGCCAGGAGTCGGTTGTGATATAAATATGGCATCTAAAGGTGAACCAGCTAGTCCTTGGATCACTGCAACATCGACATTCACTTGTCATTCACAACAAACTCTCAGAGCATCTACTGTAGGAGGTATCGACGTGGGAGGGGAACATGTCTCGCTGAATTATAGGTCAGTTGTTCCTGTAATTGATTTTCATCTGCAGAGATACTGATGCTGCTAATACTGTTATTATTAGTATTCCCAGTCAGATGGGAGGACAGAGTGATTTCCCTCGGTTTTCCTTGCTCTGTGTTCCAGCTGGGTGGTTCTCTGCAGACACACATGTCCATCGGTAGCAGCCTCCACCACCCTGCTCCCTAAGGGAGGGTCTCCACGGTAGGAGAAGGGATGAAGACAGGAAGTGGAGGCACGAGGTATTGCACAATGACCTTAGGGAAGTAGCCCTGATGTGTGTCACTGGCTCTGGTGAAGTGTGACCAGGAACCCTGCCTCGTGCATCTCTGTGGCCCTCACAGTGCTTGGCACAGTCCCTGCCACCTCCTAGATGCTCAAGAAATATTTCTGAATGAATGAATGAATGAGTGAATGAGGTCTGCTTTACAATACCCCAAGCATATTTTCTCTGGTCAAAGGGGGCCCTCAAGAGGCACCCACCTTACCCATGATAGGCTGTCCCCTATCATATGGTTGAGAAGTTAATGCAAGAACTTCATTAATCCACTCAGAAAACCAGGCAGTAGAGGCCTGGAGATGAATAGAGAATTCTCTGTCTTCTCAAGCATCTCACAGTGTAGTAGGAAAAGTTTATTGGGCCACAGATATCCCAGGGTAAGGCCATGGCTGCGTGGGGATTTCTTTCATTTTCCCCCAATAAGATTTCAGAAACCATCTTCGATATCATCATCGTCTTCCTCCTCATCATTATTATCTTCATCCCCTTCATGTAAGCATCCCATGAGAACAGGGATGTTTGTTTTACTCTCTGATGCATTTCAAGCACTTAACACAGTTCCCAGCACACAGTAGGTGCTTTATAATCCTCTGTAAACATTGGATCATCATTATTAACATTATGCTAAAACTGCATGCTTACTTCTTTGCAGGCACTATATCAAGGACTTTATAGTCATTATTTCTTCAATCTGAGGAAACTGGGAGACTGGAGCATCCATAGGTGCAGAACATTGTAAGCTGATGGAGCCAAGCATCACACCTAGGTGACCTGACTCCAGAGAACACGCCTTCCCACCACACCATCGGAAGCCACCTTCGGTGCTTCTCAGTGTCCTTCACAGTTCCCCATAAGACAAGTAGCCAATGTTTGTCAGATGAACGAGAAGACATGTTTTCAAACCAAATTAATGGCCCTGGATTGTTGACTGTACCCCAGAGCTCTGATCTTGAAGATTCAGCAACACATCAACTCTCCAACACTCAACCAGGGTTCATAAAGGAAGAGAGACAGGATTGGCCACATGAGTGTGCCAACGTAAAACCCTGCCCAGCCAGGCAGCTAACAAGATTTTTATTGACAGGAGAATAAAGACATCAGAGAGAAATATGTCTCACTCTGCTCTGTCTTTAAGTGAAAAATGAGTTGGGATGGAGAGATAACAGATCACTTCCCCTTTTGCAGATGCTCTCTATAGCTTCTCTCTAGTGATACTAATGCAACTAAGCTAACAGCAGGGTCACTGGTTCAACTGCCACGTGGACAGGGAGGCAAGAAGCCTAATGAATGAAGACAAGAGGGAGGCAGCTGCACAGCTCCCCAGGCCCTGGAGAGAGCCACTAAGAGAGACATCACTGAGTGGGCCAGGTGGTGTGCACTGAGTCCTTTCCAGTGAAATGCAAATGGAAACATTCAAGGGGGGGTAGGGTGAGGGTGTATATCTGGTGCCAAGTAAGTAGAAAAGCTTCCTGTTTTAATGATTATGTTTAACTCATTTCCACTAGTCACCAACTCTGTGACTAAGTCTGCATTAGATGTTTGTTTCTTTTGCATCTGCATTGCCTAAAAACAACAAAAATACCTAATATTGTGTGGCACAGTTTGCAATGTGTTTTTACCTTCTGCTCATTTTGATTTGGTCCCAAATGACACCATGGGATAGGCATGGCAGGATTTATTATTTATTATGCCTGTTTTCCACTTGAGGAAACAGGTGTTCAGAGAATAGTTGCCAACAGCTAACATTTATTGAGTGCTCAACCTGTGCCAGGACCTGTGCAAAGAAGTTTGCACACATTATTTATTGTCACAACAGCCATAAAAGATACAGTATTATGTCCATTGCACAGATGAGAAAACTGAGACTTCAAGAGATAATGTTTAGTTTCCCAAAGTTGTACCAATAGTAAATGACTGAGTTGGTATTTAAACCAAAGAATTCCTGTGCCCTTGTTCTGAAGTTCAAGGCTATACTGTCACCAGAGGTTAAATAATTAGCCTAAGAGCATGCAACTTTCCAAAGACAAAGCTCCTCTCATAGCCAGAGCTTTTTCCTCTATCCATGCTGGTTGAGGGAGTTATTTATTAATATTAGAAAGGTCCTTGTTTTAAGGGCATTTATCATTTGCTAAAGGAAACAGGTCAAACATAATACAGAGCTGATATCAAAGTAAGGCCAAAGTCTGGCCTTCCATCTATTATGTTAATAAAATCTCCAGGCATAAAATACCATACGTATTCAGAACAGAAAGAAAATCTATTGGTACCACATGACACTATGAGGGTCTACTGGGATCTCGCATGCACTGAAGTTCGACTTCTTTAACAGCGGTGTCTACTGCTCATGGACTGTACTGCCCACATCTCTTGCTCCTTATATTTGATCAGAGCCACATGATTAGTTTTGGCCAATAAGATGTGAGTGGCAGTGACTTGTGTCATTTCTGAACCAAAGCAAGAAATGTACATGTGAACTTTCTAAGTGTTCTTTTCCCCAGAAATATTCCAGGTGGTAAAGCCTTTGTGAGCCTCGGCTCCTTAGTTCCTTTGAGGATCAAAGCCTCCTGCTGACCCGTACTAGGTATGTATCATACGAAAAATCTATTTTTATTGTGTGTTAAGCCACTGCAATTTGAGGTAAGTTTGTTACTGTGGCATAACTTAGAGGGAGAAGTAGAACTTTAGAGGGAGAAGGCACCAAGGGAGGGGTGGGATTTAAATTATGCCTTGACAATCCTGGCAGAGAGAAATGAACATGGGAGGACCGGAAGAGAGAACTGACTCACTAGATCAGTGTGAGTGTGTTGGGAACCAGGGCTGGCTTGGATAAGTGAGATGTGGCCAGAAGGAGCCTCAGGGCCATATCCAGGGGTTGGAGTCATAGTGTAATGAATCCGGGAAGTGGCTTACAAGATCATTTTAAACTCGAGGGACAGACTTAGAGATGGGTATTGGCTTGCCATAAGCCACAACCCATCCTGTTGGGTTTTGTGTAGGAGAGTAACAGATGGAAGGTTCTGCTTCGGGAGAATGCAAACAGCAGTAGTGTCCAAGTGGTGGACATTTGGAGAAATGGAAGCTGTGAAGACAAGTTAGGAGGCTATTTCTAAAGCAAAGTCTGGAAGCTCATAACACTGAAAGCTGGACCTAATTCTCTGAAAGTTTACTCTTATAAATATAGGAAGAATTTCTGAAGTCAGAGGTTAATCTGAGGCAGGCCACGGAACATCTAAGTGCTAATATCCAGGGAGGCATTTGTTCCCAAAGGATGACACCTCACCCCCCCAAATTGGAACCAGTACCTTTTCCAGGGCTTGACATACATATGTTTTTTATAGTAGTCACATTCCGTAGGGCTGGACAGATCTAGAAAAGGAAACAAGACCAAGTACCAACCCAACTAATCCCTTTATAAAGAAGTTCTCTCCCAGGGGCTAGCTGTCTTTGGTCCTTCTTTGTAGATATGTGGTTAGTTTGTTTATTAATTTATCAACTACTTAATTCATTCAAAAGAAATGTTGACTGAACCCCTGTTAAGAGCCAGGAACTGTACTATGTTCCAGAAATCCAATAATGAGAAATCATCCATGTACCTCAAATTCCTGAAAGAGTTGCAATCTAGTAGAAGAGATATATTTTTGTCATTCCTTAATGTCTAATTATCAACTGTGATAAGAATACTGAACAAGAAGCACAGGGTACTTCAGAACCTGTAAGAGAAGGACATGATCTAGTTTGTTGGATAAAAGAAGACCTCCCCAAAGGAGTGACCGTTAAGCTGAAAGCTAAAGGATGAGTCAGGGGATGAGGAAAGGAGGGTGCAGATTCTAGGCAGAGAGAAAGGCAATCTGAAAAATGCCCTGAGCAAAAGAAGACCTTGCCATATTTAAACTCTGAACCAAAATGCCATGACATTCAGAGAGACAAGGAGAGAGTCAGGGAAGATGAAGGTGAAGAGTAAAATAGTTGCAAATTCCTGGCCATGACCTACATGGCCTTTATGATTGGACCCTACCTGAGAGCAACAGGAAGCCCCTGGATGGCTTTAAGCAGTGACATAAAGAATGAGCAGTAGATGTGACATCAATCTAGCTGCAATGTGGGGAACAGACATGAGGCAGGCAAGATTGTACAGGGGTAAAAGTTAGGAGGCTGCTGCATTATCCAGGTAATAGAGGATAATGGCTTGGCTGGGGCGATGGAGGAAAAGGTGGAAAGAGGAAAAGGTGGTAAGCAGGGGTTGGATTTGGATGATGTGCATAAAATTGCAAGACTCGACAGAATGAATGGAAATGCAGAGTGAGGGAGAGCAGTGCCGAGGATGCCCTCTATTTCCTCTGAATTGTGCAGTTGGGTGGGTGGTGTAGACGCCGACTGAAATAGCCAACACAGGAGAAGCAGCCAGGTCTGGGGAGAAGGAAGACTATCACTTTGGTTTTGAACATGTTGGAAGAGCCCAGGCTGGGGCCATTGATGTTGCTGTCTTCTAGTCCACTGATAAGGAGCTTGAAGACTTCTTGTTTTCCAGGTGGTGGTGCATCCTGTTCTCAAAGCGTCCCTGGGGACTTGGAGTTTTGGAAATGCCTGATTCCTTCCAAGATTCCTAATCAGAGGAGCTGGAATAACATGGTCATCTTCTCACCCTGTTGGTCACGTTTGCAATAGAGATGATTCAAAGTTCAGAGCTACAGCGTTTGACCCTTTAATCTTCTCTTTTTTTTATACATTTTATGCTTATTAAGCCCCAGTTTGGCAGTTGAATTAAGATCCATAATAAGAACTTTTTACAGGAATAGACACACAGAGACCAAACAGAATTGGGAACTGGGGCACAGCTAATCATTTGGGGTTTTCCACTGTTTACAGGAGAATCCCATCAACATCCCACAGGAATACAAATTGCACGTTTTCAGAAAAGGAGTAATTGTTTCTGGCTGAGGATATTAAGGAAGAATTTGCGTTTGAGTTCCCTCTTGGAGGATGACTATGTTTTAGATAAACGGTGTTGGGAAAAGGAAAAAGAGCCCAGGCAAAAGAAAGAGCACAGACAGGAAGAAAAGGGACATGTCTCCTCCCCAGATATGCTCCAGAAGCCTCCACTAATTACCCTGTCCTGAGCACAGAGTCCTTATCCAGCCTTACTTGGTGATAGTGATTGCTACCTACGAAGAGGGTTTCAGCTCAGCAATCTGGGGCACGACCACATTGGACTGAAGTAGAAGGGATTGAAGACAGGGAGAAAAGATGTTTTATTTTCTACCTGCTCTCCCCTCCTCTATGTCCACACACATGCTCCATGACCTAGAATGGCCTATTCATTTATCACCTAACACATTAACTGCTATGTGAGTTGTATGTAACTCATGCTAGTTTTGAGCCCGAGGCCTCATGAAGCATATATGACTTACACCTCTCTTTACCTCTTGCTTTTCTATTTATGTTTACCTTTAAATTACACTTAAGCCTAACGAGTCAAGGAAAACTCTTTACCCTTAGAACTATTTTTCAAGTTTTCACATTACTTTTTACATTACTAATTTTCAAATTTTGTATTAAGTTTTATTGAAAAAACACAGAAAATGAAAATAAATTTTTCATTAAATTAGAAAGGATCGTTTTGTTTTCGAAGTTTTTATCCTATTATCGTAATAAAACACCATGGCCCCGAGTAAAAAAAAAAATTTTTCTAGTGTGGCAGTCAACGTGTTAAACACCTTCCCCACTTTCCTCTCTCCCTACCTTCGATTATACTATTTCCTCTGCCAGAAATGCTCATTCTCCTCAATCACTTTCTGTCCAAATCTTGCATCTCTTCCACAGCACAACTCAAAGGCTAGGTCCGCAGTGACCTTTCCCCATTCCCCAGCCAGAGGTGACACCTCCCTTGCAGTCATGCTTTGACTACTTCTTGAGCCAGGACTAGTCTGATTGTTCCTCAGAGACGTAGAACAGCCTAGCACAAAAGTGAGTGCTCCATAAATGATAAACAAATAGAAGACCAGCCTGAATCTAGAACTCCTGGGTCCTCTTTCCGGTTCTGACTCTGACCTACAAAACACACAGGTATAATGTAAAGCCAACCACACCCATAAAATACTTCTTTTCTGTTGCTTGAAATCACTAACAGCAAAACTATGAGCACCTAGGGGGTTTATAGCCAAATTTATTTTTATTTTACAGCTTTATTTTGTGAAACAAATTGCTTCCTGCCAGTATATTGGTAGTTCCTCTAGGGCCCAGTGTGCTCTACCTGGTGGTGGAGGTAAGATGGCTGTAGTAGGGACAATTTTGTTCCTCTGCCCACCAGGCTTCCCGAGCTGAGGTCCAGATGCCACAGAGCGCACATGCCTGTGCATGCCCTGTGCACATGTATGTGTGTAAGCAGGCATGTGTGTGCAAGAAGGTGCAAGTGTAACCCTGGACGTGTGCAAGGACAACAGTGTGGAGGTCATATGTCATGTGGAGATCATATGTCACAGCCTTACCAGCTCAATCCTCTATTTTGGAAAAATTTCTTTTTGGCTCATTCATAAGCTGAGAAGGTGGGAGACACAAAAAGAGAGAAAGATCTATTCCCCAGCGATAATCATGTTACTAAAAACCACCAGAAGTCATCGTGTTTATCTTTCTCATTTATCCAAACCCCAAACAGCCCTCTGCAGCAAATCACATTTCAGCAGGGCAGATTATTCTGTCTGTAGCATCAACTTCTCACTGCATCTCTCTCAAGAGCAGCCTCTCTAGGTAAATATAAATCTCATTCTAATAGCAACATTTGGAGAAGTAATATTATTTGCCCTGATTTGGAGAAAACACAATATAGGCTCTAGCAAAGCTGATCTTTTCCTTAGAAATTAATCAAAGTCACATAATCAGAGGCAACACAAATGCTCTGACAGACTGGAGAGCTGGGGTGTGGGGGTGTGTGCGTATTTGTGGTGGCAGAGGTGGGAGGTCTTGATGAATTATTCCAGCCTTCTAACCCCTCTTCTGAGGAGGAGGACTGGACTCCCTCTTCTTTATTCCTGTCATGTAAGTGGTTTCCAGAGACTAGTTCATAAGATTCATACGGAGTTGAGAAAGATCAAATGGCTATTTTTCACTGCACAACTGAGAATCTGTAAGTTTTACCCCAGGGGAATATGAAAACTCAATCCAGTACTGACCTCAGCCTTGGGAGGTGAGCATCTGAGAATGCGATGGAGGAGCAGGCAGTTACCTCCCGGAGGGGAGATGGGGTTTTAAGGCCACAACACAATGTGAGGAGAGGAGAGGGAGAGAGAACATGAGTTTCTTTCCTGCCTGGCAGAGTCACTGCCTTTCCGATCCCATTCCACCCCTAGCTGCTGGGAAAAGGGAGACAGAATTTGTTATCAATGATTAAAACAATAAATGAATAAATAACAGCACAGCCCAGTTCTAAGGCACCACTTGCTGCAAGTACGTTGAAGGCATGGGCTCTGCAGTCAGACTTGCTAAATTCCAATCCCAACCCTACTGCTTACAAGCTGGGTGATCTGGGCTGGTTACTTAGCCTCCCTATGCCTCGGTTTCCTCATTTAAAAACTGAATTGATAAAATTGTTGTGAGAATTAAATGAGTTAACATATGGAAAGGATGTAGAGCAGCCTCTGGCACAGTGTGCACTAGTACGTGTCCATATTACTAACGTGATTCACGGTATTCATGAAACCTTCTGTGCTGACCTGTTTCTGGCCCATGTTCTTGTGAAAGCCACATTACAGGTGAGGGTTAAATGTGCAGGTTTGTGAACCTCATGGTTTGCAAAAAAGCTACAATGGGCTCAGGATAAGAAGACAGCAAGAGTTAATTCATCTGTACCTCCATGACCTAGGATCTCTTTGGATCCAGAACAAAGACATGCTGACGTGTCTTCTTTTCTTGGGTTTCTTGTATAAAATGAATGTTTATGGGCAGAGGCCACTTTCTGTCTTTTGGAGCAAAAATGGGCTTCTAACTGCATTTAGGGTTAGAAAGAACAAAAGAGGAAGAATCAGGTCCAAATTTAACATCGATGAGCCATGGAATTTGTACAAGTCCCTTCTGTGTGGTCCCCGGTTTCCCCATCTGCCCATCTGTATGATGAGGAGGTTGTCGTCAATGGCCTCTGGAGAACCACCCAGCTCCAACAGTCCATTTGCCACCTGGTGTTCTACATAGGTTTCATGTGGTGACTGGACCTCAGCAGTGGACAATGCTTTCAGGGTCACCCCTGGTGGCCCAGGACTCAGGCTGGAGAGGTGAGCAAAGAGCCAATGACTTTGTCAGCTGTTGGCATCTCAGTAGTTTTTTTATGTCTCAGTGTGGCCGGTAGAATGAGAATAAGTTGGAATCTCTTCCTAATCCTTCCAGCAGCACTCTCAAGATGAGACTGGACCAGAAACAAAGGCCAATTAAAGTAAAGGAACTGGCTTGATGGATCAGCCAGCTCCCTCCAGAGGACAGGTGGCGCTCAGACTTCTTCGTCTGCATCGCATGACTCTCTGAGAGGTGCAGGGCTGTCCAGGTTCTGGTAAGGTCACCTTCCAGAGGACACTGCTCACGCTGTAGGCCCTGCCTTCCCCAGTAGCCCCTGACAACTCTTCACTCTGTCTCCTTGTCCTGGGGCTCTTGTTGAGCCAGGGGCTGGTGACCACTCGGAGAGAGTGGAGACTGGCCCAGCCTCCCCCTGGGTTGCCATCTCCCTGAAACCACTGATCTCTCCTCTCTAACAATTTCAGAGCAGGATTAGAGAAACTCCATGTTTCAAATGCAGCCAGAGCACTGCCGCCTAGATAAGCCAAGAGAGCTGAGACTATTCTCAGCAATCAGAGAATGGATCATCCAATAAATCCTTAAACAAGGCTTGAGCACTCACCACATACTAATAACAGTAATCTATGAGTGCAAACTAGCACTAAATATTATAAGAGACACTTTATAATCTCTTTAATATTTATAATAACCTGATAAAGCAGCAGTCCCCAACCTTTTTGGCACCAGCAACCGGTTTCTTGGAAGACAACTTTTCCACAGACCAGCTGGGGGAGAGGGGGAATGGCTTCAGGATGATTCAAGCACATTACATTTATTGTGTACTTTATTTCTATTATTATTACATTGTCACTTGCCACTCACTGATAGGGTTTTGATATGAGTCTGCAAGCAATTGGTTTATTGTGGTCTCTGTGCAGTTGAACCTCTCTACTAATGACAATCTGCATTTGCAGGTGCTCCCCAGCGCTAGCATTACCATCTCAGCTCCACCTCAGATCATCAAGCATTAGATTCTCATAAGGAGTGTGCAACCTAGATCCCTCGTGTGCATAGCTTACAGTAGAGTTTGTGCTTTTATGAGAATCTAACAGAATCTGACAGGAGGTGGAGCTCAGGTAGTGATGCAAGCAATGGGGAATGGCTGTTAATACAGATGAAGTTTCCCTTGCTCACCTCCTGCTGTGTGTGGCCTGGTTTCTAACAGGCCATGAACCGGTACCAGTCTATGGCCCAGGGGTTGAGGACCATAGCCTAAAGAACATACTAATACTGTATACATTTTACAACTGGGGAAACTGAGGTTTGGAAACTTTAAGAATATCCTGTAAGTGATACAACCAGGACTAGGCCCTGAAATATTGTAAGTACGATAGGAAATATGAAGAAGCAAAAGGCTTGGACTCTGCCTCTTAAAGTGAATACACTGTTGGAGAGACAGAATGTGGGCTCCCCCTGGCTTTGTCCTGTGCTGCCATTTGATGTGTTAATGCACAGTGATAAAGTAATATACTACAGAGATTGTGAGATATACATGTTAGCTCACTCTGGCTTAGGAAGTGAGGAAAACTTGAATGGGCTTCCAGCCAGACTTTAGAGGATAGGGAAGGGGAGAACCCTGCTGTCAACCGGGGGAGACCTGATCAGGTGAGAAAAACAGCACCAGCACAGGCCACCCAACTATGTCATTCGAGATCCTACTTCCTTCTAGTTATTCTGAACTAAAGATGCAGATTTGGATTATGGAAAACGATTTAGGAAAAAATTGCCTATTGGTTTGTCAGGGTGTGAGGGTATTCCCTCACAGTCAGAGCTGTGGTTGGCCTGGAGATCTGATGGATGGCTATGTAGGAATGTGGTCCAGGAAAAAACACCACAAGATGGTCTTAACAGTATGTGGTGAGTCTCAAATTAAAGTCAGGTTGGATATTTTTAAGAAGCAGCTCTTAAAACATTTTCACCAAGGGCCATTCATGGTAGAAAATATGAAGACACAGCCCCAATATGCTAACCTATTTGGATTTTAAAATTTCATACCATGCTTATATAATTCTAAAACATTTGTGTTAATTTCAACCCACTTATTTATTAATGTCATGGATATTTGTTGAGCTGTCCTGAACACTGAGGAAAAAGTAGTGAACAAAATTGATAAGGTTCCTATCCTCATAAAGTTGCATTTCAGAGTTTCTTCCCACGTTTTGGTAGGAAATGTTTCCTTGGAGATAATGTACAGCTTCCTGTCCCCCCAGCGCATTGCCCGTGGGAGTCCCCTGGGGTATGCATGCCCACATTCGAGGATGCAGTTCTCAGGAGACACCCTAACGAGCCATGGGAACAGGAAGTTCTTCCCTACTTTACTTTCAGGAATTCTCAGCCAAATATGGGGATGCTCTTCCAAAGATGCACGAAAGCATTAAAAAAGTCTCCTCCTCTCTTCCTCTCCTGTTATCAACAGCCCTTCACAAGAACCAAACCCTGTTGCTGTGAGCTCCCATTGTTTCCATACGATGCCTCTATTGGTCAGGATGCTTCGGCTGCCAGTAACAGGAAATCCAGCCCCAAATGGCTTGAACAATAAGTACCACTATTCTTTATCTCACCTGACATGGGATATATGACAGAGTGTTTCCAGGGTGACTCAGTGTCCCAACAAGCATCACCAACCCATATTCTGTCCGCCTTTCTTCAATGACACACTCAGCATGCTGGCTGGCCCCCTGGGCTGGCTCCTTCATGGCCCCAAGAGGACTACATACTGCATGTTTAACTGCCACATGCAAGTGCCAGCAGGAGAGAGTAGGGCCTATTTTCTCTTTGTGCTTTTTGTCTGGTTGGTTGTTTTTAGAGCAATAAACTCTTGCCCAGAAGTCCCCTCTGTAGAATCCCTCTCACATCCCCTCTGCCAAAAATAGTCATGTGACTTCCCCTAAACCAGTCCCTGGTGAGGTGAGAGGGATTACCATGTGCTTTAAAAGAAGCTGGAGCACTTCTCTATGCTGGAAGATGAATCTTTGACTAAATAAGAATTTGTAAGCAAGTGAGAAAGGAGAAATGCCTGCTGAGTGGATAGGGAAGGGTATCAGACACCACGGTTTCCTTTCATGTATTGAATTCCAAGATGGCGCTACCTGATGTTATGTAAAACGAAAGCCACACACATTGATTGCTTTCTACGTACTAGACACTGTCCTAGATGCTGTAAATGATGAGTCCATTTGGCCCCAATCCTGAGTTTTCTTCAAAACCCCTCTCATAATCTGAAATTGTTTTTCTGCTTATTTGTTATTTTGCCTCCCCAGGTGGGATGCAATTTCTAGGAGGGCAGCAGTCATGTTACTCCTGTTTGTTGTTCCAACATCTAGCACATGGCACACAACTGGCACTCAGTGAATATTTTTGAAGAAATAAATAAATTAATCCTTAATGGGAACTACATACATTATTCAGGTAAGGGTTACACAGAAAGCCCACACTTCACCACCACACAATATATCCATGTAACAACACTTCACTTGTACTTCCTAAATCTATGAAAATAATTTTTAAAAAATGAATTTCCTACAAGGTGCAAGATTCTTCCTATTCTTCGATAACCATTCTTCCTATTTGGCTTTTGGGGAAAATGGTTAATAGAGGTTAGGTAACTTCCTCAGTGTCACTTGAGGAGCATGTGGCAAAATCAAACTTTAAACTTAGGCCTGTCGAATTCCAAATCCTTGCTCTGTCCCCAATGCTATACCCCCTGTCCAAATGAGAACACAACCTTTGATTTAACGAGTCCTCTTCCTTGGACAGCTGCAAATTCTTTAGCCACCAACTATAGTCACACTCTCTCAGTTACCTCTGTTCCTGCTCTCCTCCTGGTCTGGAACCTTCTCCATGCAGACACATCCATGCCCAAAGTTCAGAGCAGACCCTTCCCACTTCCTGTCCTCATCACCGTCTATTTTTCCATCCTTGTCTCCATTTTTCCATCCTCTTCCTCTAGCTTACCTCATTTCCCTAGGGAGAATATAAATCTTCTACTGCCCCATGGTCTTGAGAAGCAACATAGAATAATAATTCCAACCTCAGGTTCTAGGGCCAGACTCTGTGTGCAAATCCCAGTTTCTCCTCTTACTGATTGTGTGATCCTGGGCAAGAGTCTTCACTTCTTTGGGCCTCAGTTCCCTCCTCTGAAAAATGGAGATAATCATGGTATGTACATCATAGAGTTGTGAAGACTGGGTCAACCTGTGTAAAAGACTTAATGCGAAACACATAGTAACAGCCATGTAAACGTCAACTATCATTTTTCATTTTCCTTTTCTTCTTTATCCAACCGTGCCAAGCACCTAAAGGATGTTGAAGAAATTTCTGCTAACATGCAATCACTAATTCTGTGCCTGCTTCCTCAGTATATGGTATTTTCTCCCTATTAGAGTACAAATTCCAAAGACAAGCATTGCTAGTGTTTTCTCCTTCCTCTGCGCACTTTCAGGGTCTACCACAGTAATAACAGCTCGGCAGGTACTTAATAAATCCTTATGGAAATGAACAAACCAAAAAGGCCTTGGGCTTTGAAGAAAATTCTCATTTGAATTTCCTTCCTGCCTTTCCTCTCTCCTTTAATTGTGCAACTCTTCTTCCTTCCTGAAATCAGATTTAGTTTCACAGACGCTAAACTGATAGTATTTCAAGTCATTCTCTTAATGGATGTGAACTGACTATAATTCTTTTGTTTCATGGCTACTGGCAGTTGGCCAGGCAGGTGACTGAGATGAAGATTTTAATCACTCCCAAAATGTGACATTGGCTTACAAAATGTCAGTCAGACACTGTACCACAGAGTCATTCATGGTGACAATGCAGCAGAGGGAAAGGGCCCTAAGAAACTTTGACTGGCCTTTGGCTAATCTTGGGAGCCAGACCTTCCTTGTCATTTGCTGCAAAACTGGTATAATTCTCTGAAATAAGATCAGTGAGAACATTATAGAAAATGGCTCAAGGCCAAATCTGAGCACCACCAATTTGTTAAGGAAGCTGGGGCCAGACCCAATCTCCAACGCTCTTGTCTTTGGGAGGACTGGTTTCTTACCAGCACTTGACTTTTAAAGGCCATGGAAAGAACTGCTCCCAACAAGGTTTCTTGGCTGCCCTTTGGTCTACATTCTAGTGACTCCAGAAAGAAACACTGGTGAGAGAGAAAAATAGGACAATGGATTCACTTTGGGCAGAAGGCTGTGTCCCCACAATGGTGAGTCTGGAATTGAAATTAAAGGCATGAGAGCTTTTCAGCTGAGGCCATCCCAGGTGGCCTGGGCTTACACACATATGGTGAGACCTCATAAACTCAGAATAGGGATGGCAAGTGGGTTTCATCTCATGTGACAATTCTGATCGATTATGGTGGCTGCTGAGGACACTGTATTCAGAGGGATTCCTCTGCTGCATCTCCGCTCAACAAAAAAGAACCCTGTGATCATTCAAAGATGTCTGCTGTGGCAGAGGCCTCGGAAGTAAAACCCACAGACCAAGTATTTGTCATTTTTGATTTGGAATAATGGGGTTGAGGGTGGATTTCTGCCCAAAATTTTGGAAAATATATAAAGTTCTGTTGTATTATTATTATCACTTACTGTTTTCCATGACAAACAGTAACATAAGTCATAAATATGAATGTTCAAACTTGGAGCACTTATTTCAAAGTTTCTAATCAGGGGGCTCTCCCATTCTGTGTTTCCTTATTGTAAGAGTCTATTGACATGTGTTGAAGTCAAAATAAAAATGTAGAAATGACTCTCTAAATTTGATGTTTTATTTCGGAAGGAAGAATTGTAATTTGGGGCATAAACTAGGTGACCACAAACTAGGTGGTCTTTGGTATGTCCGAAGAACAAAGAGAACGTTGGGGAGTTATAAAAAAGAGGAACGTCATGTGTGGTCTTAAGAGAAAGTTGACTGGTATTAGTAAAGCTTTGGGGAGCTGGCCAGCTCTGATTGGTGGGTGACGGCAGTGAGCAAAATCAGTCCCACAGTTGCAGCAGGTTATCTCAGCAGCTATAGGGAACACTGGTTTCAGGTTATAGCAAGCAGTTTTAGTAGCCAGGCTCATAAAGAATTATATTTTTGGAGCAATGTTATATGCTCCAAGTGATTTTTCTCCCTGGCTTCTTGACTCCATTTTAATTAGGTGTGACAAAAATGACCCAATTTATATAATCAACTTTCACACAGGTTTGTCAGTAAGGGCAAGGGGTCTATAGTAAGGCACTGTTTTATGGTAATAAAAGAGAAAAACCTAAACTGCCAGTGTTGCTCATGGCAAACTCCTCCCTATGAGATCACCTTGAAGCAAACCCTATATATCCACCTCCTATTCCCGTGATTAGGTTCAGGAAGGCCCCAGAAAGACAGATCTTGCTCATTCTCACCATTTACTGGAAGAATCAGCAGGTGAGTAATGTACCTATTTCCTGGAGCTTGAGCTCTGCTGAGATCTACATGATTGGTTCAAAATAGTAGGAGGGTACCCAGGAGTTGAGCAGGAGAAAAGTTACTCCAACAAAAGCAGCCCAGGCCTCCCTGCTGAAGCTGCCTGGAGTGTCAGCTCTCATAGCCACTGGGCAAATCCACCATTCTACTACTGTTCACAATGACAGCTTGAAAGGGGTCTGGGGATATTCTCCCTTTCCTTTGTAGAAAGAAGGAGGGAAGTTGACATAGCAAGAGATAATAAGCTCTCTGCATATTTTGTAGGAATCTACAGTCTAATGGAAAAGGCACCATTAACTCAGGAGAGTGGAGGTTTCCGTGCACATCTGAGCCTGGAGTGCCAGAGACTGGCAGTAGCCCTGGAACAAAGACATTGCAAAGATTTCTAAAGACGTTTCACTCTTTTCCAAGCCAAGCCCTGAAGTCTTAAGTGGAAGTCTTGGGATGGAAGCAGGGTTCCCTGGGAAGCAGCTGCCAGCAGTTTCACATCCTGGCTGAGCAGCTCCCTTTTCTAGCTGATGAAGGCAAGAAGCTTCAGCATCACCAAGAAAGACATTTGGAAAAAGTCAACTGAATTAGGCTATATATTGGCTCAGAAAAGTCACTGACCTTCTCTCCCTCTCTCCACTCCAATAGGAATAGTTGCAGAATCACTCCTGGTTTCTAACAAGCTTCT
Source organism: Avahi laniger (assembly GCA_963575035.1). NCBI lineage: Eukaryota > Metazoa > Chordata > Mammalia > Primates > Indriidae > Avahi > Avahi laniger. Next base: position 30,282 of record CAUYSK010011988.1, on the reverse strand, counting down.
CGATGAAAATCTGAATAATTTTTCTGTTCACCTTGGAAAATTCCTAAAGCAGGGGGGCGGGGGAAGGGACCACAGTCTAATTGGAAATTAAGTTACACTCAATTAGTTTACATAAATACATTGGGTTGCTTTGATATTATAATTAATTCTCAGTTTGTAAAGTGAAGTTTGTCCCTGCAGACTGTGTCACAGAATGTGCCATGTGAAATTGCTCAAATCTTGCTAGCAGCCTGGCTTCAAAGGCAGCAGCAGATTGATTGTGAGCTCTTGGAGGACAGAGGTGAGGCTGGTACTGCTCTGCTGGATATACGTGCATTCGCTTGAGCAAATAATTTTTGAGCACCTAAGGGGTTGTTCAGCAGCACACACACGGTGCCTAAAAGTGAATATAAGATGCCTCTCTTCATGGATCTATGATCTAGCTGGGGAGAAATGTATTATAAACAACCCAATCAATAAACAAGATACTTTCAGGTGGTAACAACGCTATCTTGTACTATAAAAAAATTAAAACAAGGTGTTAAGTGAAACCCAATGAGAGAAGCTCCTTTAGATTGGAGGCTCAGAGAAGAACTGATACCTAAATGGCAAGGAGTCAGCCATCATTCCTAGTGCAGGGAATGGAGAGTTTAAGGTGCCATAGGGGGGCAATCTCAGCATGTACCAGGAACAGGAGGAAGACCAGCATCACTGCAACCCGGTAAGGGAGAGGGATGACAGACAGACATAGGGGGAGACCGGTGGAGCAGAGAGGGGCTCGATCTTAGAATAGAGTCTGGGTTTTATTCTAAGTCCAACGAGAAGCCATTCGAAAGTTTTAAGCAAGAAAGTGACATGATCTTATTTAAATTTTAAAAGGTAACTCTGAACCTCAGGCAGAACAGAGTAAGCTCAAAAAGCAACCCCGTGGAGGAAACATCCATCTTGCCTCCGCCAACGTGGTGTCCTCCTCTCCAAGGACACTGATTGGGGACTTAGTAATGTGGGCCCACCTGAAACTCCACTTTCACTCACTATAGACATTTGCAGTGAGAGATCTTTTAAATAAGGAGTGCTCCCAGCCTTTCTGCCCTTTAATGGTAATTCTGCCTGCAATTATATTGGAAAAAGCCATCCCTGTGTGTTCTAATCTTAGAGGAGAAGAAGCACCAAAATTAGAAGTATCCACTTCTTCCCTTGTCCCTATCCCAAAGACAAATAACTGTAAAGGATGATCCATATTATGTCCCCAAATATCCAATTTCCTTGCTATTGTACTATGGCAGACTGGATGATGGCCCTCCAAAGGTATCCATGCCCTTATCTCTGAACTTGTGCATATGTCTCTTATATGGCAAAAGGGGCTTTGCAGATGTGATTAAGGATCTTGAGATGGGAGATTACCGTGAGTTATCTACATAGATGCGACGTAATCGTGAGAGTCCTTATAAAACAAAAGCCAATGTGACCAGAGAAGCACAGGAACAAAGGGAGAGATTGGAAGATACTGCCACTGCTGGCTTTGCAGATGGAGGGTGGGCCTTGAGCCAGGCAATGCAGGTGGCCTCCAGAAGCTAGAAAAGGCAAGGAAAGTGATTCTCCCCTAGCACATCCAGAAGGCATGAAGCCCTGCTGACTCATTTTAAGACTTCTGACCTCCAGAACTGTAAGAGGATAAATTTCTGTTGTTTTGAGCCACTAAGTTTGTGGTAATTTGTGGCAGCAATTTGTGACACGATGGGAAACGAACTGACACTCCCACCTTCAACCTGAGAATCTGCAGGTTCAAACTCCCCAGGTGTGCCTTCTCCTGCTTATCCTTTCATTTTGGCACTTATCTTACCCTGTGGCTACCGGCATGGACCACGAGCCCCAACAAAACACACGCCACCATCTCGTCTCCCCGTTCTCAGTGCGCAGCACAGTTGCTGGCTGGCCCATGAGGGCACTCAATGAGCACTTGTTGAATGAATGAATGAAGGCATTAATGAGTGAATTTTGTTTTCCAATTCATTCCCTGCTTTAAAGGAAGTACTGGGTTGGTTTTTTTTTTTGTTTTCTTGTATTTTTTTTTCCAGTTATCTACCCTCTATCCCTTAAGAAACCACCCACACATATAATTTTGGTGGCTTCTAGCTGTAAGTACACATGGATTCATTTCTTGTTTTTGATCTGGCCCTGTGATCTTAGCTCTTTATGGGGCCCCAGTTCCCAGGACTTCCAGCTGTTAAATGGACATCTCAACATCTTTTTATGTAGGGTATCAATCTAAACTAAAATCAGATGGGAAGCTCTACAGAGCCCCACAATATACAGCTCTGGGTTGGGGTCAAAAGGAGAGAGTCACTGTATCTGGGACAGTTAGCATGTGGAACTAATAAAGAAAACCTGGGATCTGGTCTTTGTTGGGTTCATAAAGAGGAAAACTGCTCCCAAGTCACAGATTGTACCCCTAACCCAGCCAGCCATCTGTGATATGCAATGTCCTGGGTCACTAGGTGACGAGGCAACAAATCACAAGCAGATGAGATCCTAAGATGGAAAAATGTCTCGAAGGATGTTTCCTCCTGAGGGTGGGTCATAAAATCTAAAAGCATCCAAAAAATGAGTCGCAAAGAAATTTAGAGACCAAGAGTTCAACTTCTCTTGAGAGCTGGGTCAATGACTTCTCCCAGGCCTCAGTTTTCTGAAGACCACATGGGCAGTAAACGTCTGGTTCAAGTCTTGGCAGCATAAGTACCACGAGGATGGCACATTTCTTTTTAACTCAGGATGCCTTTGGATGCAATGAGTTGATGAAATGATCATGTCAACTGTCTAAATTTTAATACTGAATAATTTTACTCTTTGGTGCCTCACAAATTAGATGAACTCATTCAACCAAGAACGAACACACACACACACACACACACACACACACACACAGGAAGAGTGCTGCTCCACTGAGGTGACAAAAGCTATGGAAAAATCAGCCTTTCCCACCCTCACAGCTCTTTAATTTCTTTCCATGAAGCTGGAAATACCAAGTGTCAAATATCTCCAGTTACTTAAGCCCTGCAAGACGGAGCTTTTATTTGTCAGAGAGAACACTGAGCAGGAGACTTCAGAGAAAGCTCCATTTAAATGTCCCAAGTTGATTTTCTTTTCGATGGGAGCAGAGGAGGAGGAGGAAGGTACCAATTATACTGAACCCTCAGGCGCCGTCATCTCATTACTGGCATCTGTTGAGCGGAAACTGCTCAGGACCCCTTCACCCAGCCGGAGTTCATCTCCAGTGACTGCCCACCTCTCATGACGACCTCTAGGCTAATGATGGAACATTATTTCAGTCCCAGATAAGACCCCATTGCCAGTAACCGACATTTGGCATTTCTGTAGGGGTTCATTTAAGACTCTTTTCCTACAATTATAAATGAGAAAACATGCCTCAGCTCGAACACAACGAAACACCTCAAGCTCCTGCATCTCTCTGTATGACTGCCAGAGTCCACTTGACCAAGAGAAAGGCAGGCACCGTGTGGCTCTGAAGTTCTGTTATCTTCTGTACAGAGACGCTGCAGACAAGGGCGTTCTCATGGTGCTCAGCTTCGATCTTAAACTACAACCCAGGAAATGACCAGTAGAGATAGTTCACAGAGACATACATTTGGCTAGAAATCATATGGAAAAAGTTTGATCTAACTTGTAATCAAAGATGTTTGTTTACATAACATGAGAAAGTACTTTTGGGAAGAAATATATATACATATATGTATATAAAATCTCAGTTTTGGTGAAGTTGAGATGAAATAAACATTCTCATAGTGTGTTGGTGAGGACGTCAATTAGTTCAACTATATTAGAAAATAAACCAGTCATTTATATCAAGAACCTTAAAAAAGGACCCTTTGGACTTGTCATGTCACTTCTGAGAAGGTATTTGAGGGAAAAGTGGTAATATCTAACAGCAGCAAAAATAATAAAAATATTAAAAGAAATACTCCAAATAGCTCCTACATAACCATGGTGCACCCACATGATAGAGTAGTATACAGCCCTTAAAAATAGTATATAAAGATCATCTCAGAAACATTGAAAAAAGCAAACATTGTCATGTTAAATTTAAGGAAAAGAATAAAATTTTTATACAGTATGCTGACAACTTCTGTGGGGAAAAGTTCTCAAAGGAATGTAAGCCCATCAAAATGTAACTGGCTGCTGAGATCGAGGAAAATCATTATGTTCTTATTATTTTCATTTCCCAATTTTCACAATGAGTATATACCACTTTTATGATGAGAAAAATATAAATAAAAAATAAACTATGTTTTAAAACATAAGTAAAACTGAAAGTACACGGAAAAAGTCTCCCATTTTTGCCTCTACCTTGGGGAACATAAGCTATAGGAAAAGTCACATCATATTTTAATCCATATTCCAATAAGATTCTCATTTTCATTTGCAGATATTCATGAATATGGAGAGTGTGACAGATTAAACTAGTACTTTGATATATGCCAACGCCTGCAGAGCTATTAGAGAGGGGATTTGTGATAATCCTGTTGACACAACCCAGAGAACCTTACCTATTCCAGAGCTCAACTTGAACACAAAAATGTGGTAGAAAGACAAACAGCATGGGGTAATTTAGCAATTAAGGGAATGGCAGTAAAAGGATTGGAGGATGGGCTGGTTTATCTCTGTTTCCAAAATTCCAATAACAGATTTTCTTTGGAGGGTGAAATAGAATAAAGCACTGTGAGCTAATATTTGTGTTGAGAAACACTAGGGTGCAGAAAATGTCTCGTTTGCCATTTTGGAAAGCTTAGGGCAACAAAAAGCTCCAATAAAATGTTTTGGAATACCTCAGAGTCGCATGCATCACAGAGCAAATTATGGCCCTGACCATAGACACATCCCCTGCAATATTGTTGAGATAATACCCAGGGCATGGGACCTTGCTCACATCCAACCCCAAATAATTTTGCCCATAACAAATTCAGGAAAATTCACTTTCGGTGTGTTTTCAGGAGGCAGTGTTGACATCCCTGCAAGGGTTCTGCCCTATTGCATCTGGTCTGACTTGAGATTTTTAATAATATGTTTTGCCGTAAAATATATAGCATAACAGAAGAGAATATATTTTAGGAAGTTGCTAAAGAAAAAATCTTTATAAAGATGGCATTTTGTTTTAAAGGGTCACTAAATAAGTAATATTGTAACTAACACTGGGCTGGGAGGAATAGAGCCAAGTTTCAGCACAAAATCTGTGCACACTTTGAGTTCATCATTTTTCCTCTGCGAACCTCTGTTTCTGTGACTATAAAATGGAGGTGGGGTGCAGAGAGGCAGGGCAGATGGGGCTGGATTTGCATTAGGTGAGTTCTGAGTCCCATCACAGGGTTAATGTTCATTGACCCTAAGAGGATGGGGAAAGCATCTTGCAAAGAAAGAGACTGTGCAAACCACACAACAGACCCAACCAGCATTATCCACATTATTGCTTCTTAAGGCTGATGATACTGCAGAGGACTCTGGAGTCTGTGGTTTAAACCACACTCCAAACCAAAATTGTCTAATCTGAAGCACTTGCCTAGGAAACAAGAATTAATCGCTCTGTCTCCAAGCAAACCTCAAACAGCACATTACTCAAAGAATCATCCGTGAGCTCAGGTGGCTGGTGGTCAGGCTGTCAGAACTGGGTGGACCCCATTTCCGTCCAATTCAGCCTCGAATGCCTGCTCCCTCTGCAGGCAGAGAAGAAAGCTGCTGTCCCAAGTGGATCATGGCCCAGCCTGTGCGCCAGTGGCTGCTGTTGTACTTAGAAACTCCCTGGAGCTGGAGCTCTGGGGACTTCCCAGGCCTTTTCCCCTCCCAGAAAACAAGCATCTTGGAGCAAAGTCCCCCAGGTGACAGAGAGAAGCAGCTGACAACGCATCAGATTAGCTGTGTCCCCTAGCTATAGTGACTGGTCAATATTTTGAATATAACCCTGGTTACATGTCACTAAAAAAAGCAAATCACTACAATTAGGAAAAAACAATATTTAGTGATTTGAACTGTGGTCTCAGCTCTGTTGCTCTCTTGCTTAAATAGACTTAAGTGAACCATTTATTTCTCTAGACCTTGGTTTTCATTCCTAGAGAGTGTTTGGGCCTATTCAGAAGGATTTTTACTGTTTTGTGTTGTTTTGCTTTAACTCGACTTCGGGGCTATGTACATCCCATGAAACTGTGTACAAAAACGTGGGTGTCTGTGTATTTTTTTTCCTTACAGAAGAACTGCATCCTCAGAGTATCCACAGAGTTTCAAAGGGATCCATAATCCAGAAATCGATTAAAAGCCATTGCTTTAAGCAGATCCAGAATTTGCACACAGGAGGGGCGTAGTGGCAGCGTGCTGTTGGCAAACAATCGCCTTGAAGCTGTGTTTGCACAGCGGGAACACTCATCTTATTTGCACCATATCATACAGATCAATAAGAATAGCAAAATTTTCTAAAGATGTTTTATACCAGACTAAGAAAATGCTGTTTGTCCATATTGTTGCTATTGTTTCCTCACCTATAGAAATATTAGTATGAGGCCCATCCTTGACTCCAGGGTCTCTAAATGTTTCGTGATTTCTATTTGGGATTAGAAGACATAGGGAAGATCCAAGGAATGATACGCTTCTTCAAGGAAGGCAAGCCCAGGAGAGCAGAGGAGCCGAGGCAGGACGGAGTCATGCTGCCCACAAGGCCCAAGGGCCAGGTGTCTGGCACCTCCACTGAATCTGGACCATTTCACAGCTGTCTCCTTAAAAATTTCCTTCTCACCTCTTCACCATGTGTTGATTTCATTTTATAAAAATGCAGCAGTAACTTTAGCAGCCTACTCTATTGAGGTGGTATAAGAATAAGGCATTGAGTGAATTAAAAAGGATGGCAACAAACTTTGCCAAAGAGGAAAGTCTAATTAATTACAAAACCATGATGTTTTAACTAAAGACAACCTCCATTTCAGGATGGCATGTCAACTCCCCAGGAGGTGTTAACATCATCATTCCACAGGAATAATCCACAGGAAAACACACAAAAGCAAGAGAATATTACTCCCCAATTTCTGTCGGGTGGTGTGGAAACCAGCAGTGTGTGAGCAATGGCACATCATTAAGTGAGAGCTCCTGTTTCCCCACAGGCCTCCCTGGAGAACTGCATTAATTCAGAAGACGTAGCTGGGGATGGGCAATTCTTTCCTTGAAAGCAGAAATGTGCTGAAGACTATGTTTAAATCCTCATGAACTATTGTTCAGCTATAATGACCTCCCGGGGGAGTTTCCCAAAAGCTCATATGGAATCATTACGTGACGAATACATAGAAATTCAGAATCCTACTGGACAATGACTCTTCAAGATGGCCTTAGGGTGATTAACATTTGGGTAACCTCCCAGTGACCACCATGGGAGGGTGAGAAAAACCCACCACCACAGCTACTAGATACTCAGTGAAACAGCAATTTAAATGTCCAATGTTTAAAAAAAGATAGTAAATTATGCCATGTTCATAAAGTAATTGTGATACTTTGTCAATGGAAATTATGCTCATGAAGAATATTTAAGGACATAAGAATAAAGCTTATGATGTGTTAAATAAAGCAAGATTTATAATTATATACAAATAAAGCATGATCCCAAGTATATAACTTCTTAGCAGAGATAACTACTAGAAACATTTGTTATATCCAGCCTCTTTCTATATAAGTAATTTATATTTTCTTCTTTATAATTCTGTGTTGGAACAAAATAATAACTTAAAAATAAATACTGTCTTTGTCAGAGTTTTCCAGAGAAACTGAATCAATAGGAAAAAATATATATATACGTATGTATGTATATAAAACTCAGTCCAAGTTCAGAGTCCTGAGAACCAGGGAAACTGTTGAGGTAACTCCCAGTCCAAGTCTAAAGGCTGAGAACTCAGAGCAATGATGTCTGAGAGCAGGAGCAGGTGGATATCCCAGCTCAGGTAGAAAGAGAGAGAATTTGGCCTTTCTTTTTCTTTTTGTTCTATTCGGAGGATTGGATGATGCCTGTCCACACTGGTGAGGGCGGATCTTCTTTATTCAGTCTCCCAATTCAAATGTTAATCTCCTCCAGGAATTCCCTCACAGACACAGTCAGAAACAATGTTTTGCCAGCTATCTGTGCATCCCTTAACTTAGTGAAATTAACCATCACAAATACCATGGTGCTTTTTCCGATCAAGAAAGAACTTTTAAGACCATTCTGGGCAATGAGTAAGATCCCCAATCTACAAAAAATAAAAAAAATTAGCTGGGCACAGTGTCTCATGCCTGTAGATCCAACACTTTGAGAGGTCAAGGCAGGAGGAGTGCTTGAGCCCAAGCATTGACTGAAGATCTAGCTCAGACCATTCGCAGGAAGAAGGTGGTACTGTGACAAATAAAGCACAGGGGGGTGCGACAGCGTTGCTTCTTACACTGTGCAGAATTTCCCATTTGAAATTTCTAGCAACCCACAGTAAGTCAAAAATATAAGTTGAAAGTGCATTTAGTACACCCAACCCACCGAACATCATAGCTTTGCCTAGCATACCTTAAACATGCTCAAAACACTTACATCAGCGTACAGTGGAGGAAAATCATCTAACACAAAGCCTATTTTATAATACTGTTGAATCTCTCACGTAATTTATTGAATACTGTACTGGAAGTGAAAAACAGAATGGTAGTATGGGCTGTTTACCCTCAGGATAGCGTGGCTCACTGGGACCGCCACTGCCCAGCATCGTGGAAGAGGACCACCTGGTTCCCAACAGCAAAGAGATTTGGATGCCTTACTAAGTAAGGCATTGAGACTTGAGTCAGCTGGCAGTGAGGGCGCCTTCCCCTTGCTGGGGAAGGGGATGCTAAGCTAATGCATGGCATGGCCAGGTGATTTCATTGGAAAGATCACTATGGTGACAGTTGAAGACAGGAAGACTTGTCATCCAACCAATCCAGGGGGAGAAAGCAAGATCTGATCTGACCATCTCTTTCCCAGACAACATCAAACACCTCCAGTCTGGTAGACACTTCACTGATTGAGTCCCTTGATGAATTGTGTAAAAGACAACAGGCAGGTGTTTAAGCAAGATGGCTAAATCTTAGTCACCCAGGTTTGTTTCCAGAGAATCCCATGCACTCATTCATCTCATCATTCATTTTTCATTCAACAAATGTGAACTGAGCACCATCTGGTTCCAGGTACAGGGTGTGACTGGAGATGTAAAGTATCAGGCATGGCCACACACACCTGCCACCTGCTATCCTACTGCTGCAGCCCTTAGAGGTGCTCCAAGATGCATCTGGGACATCTCAGAACAGAATCAGTAAAGGGCATGAGCCTGAAGATATCTTTTCATTCAATGCCCTCTCCACTGGAGAGCGCCTCAGCTGGTGCTCAGCCCCTCATTAACACACCTCCTCTCATGCTATAAGGGAATCTAGCATTGCTCCAGTCCCGCCGTTCATGAGGAAAGGAGGGAGGAAGGGAGAGATTAGGATCACGGACATTATGATTTAGTTAGTTTTATCCACACCATATATTCAATAGAACATGTTTGTTAAATAATATATACTCATTCCAGGCATGGTGGCTAACACCTGTAATCCTAGCACTTTGAGAAGCCAAGGTGGGAGGATCACTTGAGCCCAAGAGTTTAGGACCAGCCTGGGCAACATAGCAAGACATTATCTCTACAAAATTTTTTAAAAATTAGCTGAGGGTGGTGGGGCACACCTATAGTCCTAGCTACTGGGGAAGCTGAGCCAAGAGGACTGCTTGAGCCCAGGAGTTTGAGGTTTCAGTGAACCATGATCATACCACTGCACTCTAACCTGGGCAATAGAGAAAGACACTATCTCAAAAAAAAAAATACAAAACAAAAACAAAATTATACTCAGTGGAGTTGAGACATAAAATAGTTTTTCTTCAATTGATGTATTGAACAATGTTCTCTCTAATCTTTCTTTTGTTCCCTATTTGTACCTTGGATATGCTCTATAATTTCCCAATCTCAATTTAAATTCTCAATCTCATTTCCAATTTAATGCCCCTCTCACCTCCTCCTCCTCCACAAATTCAGACCTGACTACGGCCAGACGGCTTCCCTCTATCACAAGTTCCCACATACAAAAACACCCAGGTGCCTTTTCTGAGGCATATCCCAGGTGGGAAAAATCTTAACGACAAAAAGAAATGCAAAAAACAAAAATCCAAATATGAAACTATTTACAGTAATCATATTGTGAGTGAGGATGTTGATGTTCTTATTTTGAGATTAGTATGTGTATTGTGGGATAAAGCAAATAAGCAGTTATGTGACATTCTGATTCTACCACTCCAGATGTCCTTGAGAACTGGGATTCTCAGTGTAGGAGAAAGGAGATACAGTGAGATAGAAAAACACTTAGTGCTGGATTTAAGGAAGTGTCAGTATGAACTCATGATGTATTTTAAAACAAATAAACAAAACAGAACAAATTTCCTAATTGCATGCAATTAAAAGATGTAGAAGGGCCTAGAAATATTGAGCATGTACTTCGATTTTAGTTTCAAAATACTCTTTCCAAATAAAGGAAATGAAGGCTCCTTAAGCTAATTCAGGATCAAGAGAAGGGAATATACAAGATGATCCTGGAACATTTTGTCAAACCAAACAGTTTATTTATGTCAAAAATCACTAGGGTCATACAGAAAGGATTCAGAAGCCAATTTAACGTCAATTGGCCAAAAATGAAGTAATTTGTCTTGATACATATTATTGCTATAATAGATCAAAATATACCAAACATGTAAGTGCATAAATGCATGATAAAAATAAAAAAAAATTTTAGCTGATCTCCATTTAAGAATCTATGTGAACTATCTCTTTATTTTGAAAACTGGTAAATAGAAAAAAAGAATCAAGAACGTATCTTGCCTTTCCTATAAGAACTATATCACTGAGCAAGTAAATTATCAATGTGGTGAAGTTTCCTTTTATTAAAGTGCCCCAGTGAATTAATGGAGAAAAAGTGATAGAATTAGAATTTCACCTTTGCCATCTCTCATGAATTAATCACTCAGACATTGATCCTCAGTGGCTGCTAACATAATAAAAAGAGACTACCAGTTAATACCAATTTGATGGTGAGTACATGTGGTGCTTATTTTTCCATTCTTGGGATATTTCACTTAGTAGAATGCATTCCAGCTCTATCCAGGAATATACAAGAGGTGCTATATCACCATCTTTCTTGCTCTTTTAAAGATGTTAATTGCAATAACTGTAAAATATCTCTTTTTTAACATTCCAGTTAATATGCTACACCCAACCCTGAATACAAGATGATGTACTCAAAGATTTTCAAACATAAGGTGCATGGAATTTCCTCTGAATGCTTACTGAGATAGCACTTTCAGTTGCTATCACGTATAACTCCCCTACAAAACAGTGGTGCCATGATGAAATGATTGCAGAATATACACGGATACATTTTATCTTGTTAGTCAAGCTCTTCTCCAGCAGTCCTGTTGTCATGGCTGCCTCATGTAAGTTATTTAGACTGCTCCAACGAGTCATCCTTCCCCACCCTTAACTATATCTCAGCAGGAAATAACAGCCAGCATTCCAGCATCCACTTCTTCAGTTTTCCCATGAACGAGTCTACCTATATCCTTGTAAGTCCCTAAAATATTTTCTCTTCTCCAAATACAAAAGAGTTTTAACTACAAATGGAATTACACAAATCATAGCAAACATCAATACAGGGTGAAATTTGCTCTAGTCAAAGCCAGTGGTGATTTTTGAAACAACTTGATGAATTGCTAAAGATCACGCAAAAATATGTACTGATGTGCAAGTTAGTCTTGGCTAAATTTCCTGGCATGTGAGGTTACTAGAAATGTAACTCCACAAAGGCATAGACTGGTCCATCTTGTTCATTTCTGTATTTTCAGAACATAGAATTTGATGGCCTACAGTAACTACTCAATAAACATTGTTAATGCATAAACAGATAAATGTAATTAATTGAATAAATCTTGACAAACAAGCATAAAAACCACCTGTGGGAAATTTTACTTTATGTCTAGTACATTTCTGCCCAAAGAGGGGAGCTGGAAAGATGCAATGGTGCTCTGAAATATCACAGAATTCCAGGAACATGAGAACTAGACTGCAGCTCCCTTACTCTCCACTCCCCACTCCAATCCGGCAGCTTTTCCAGAATTACATGGTTTCTGGGTCTCTGGGCAGCTGGAGAAAACGCAAGCCTTGGGCTGTTCCAAGGTCTGTGGAAATGACTGGCACAAGCCTTTCTTCCTGTTCAAGCAGAAACCAGCATAAAAAAGCTACTAGGTACACCTGGGGTGAATTTGACCCATGATATTTGTAGGCCCCTAGGGGAAGAGTGATACCAGCTTTACTGGATCTCAATGGCCTTCCAGAGAGTAAGAAGGAGCTGAACCAGTGGGTTGAATTTCCCTACCCTTGAAGCAAGGAGAATCCTAGGAGACTGGGAAGATGGAATTTTTATTAGAATCCAGCAATCAGGATTTTTCCCTTTTGTTAGATACAGTGATCTTAAATTTTATATGGAAGAAGCATTCAAAAATGTCTAAAGAAAAGCTGTGAACTAGAAACCTCTATACTATTTGTATATGAATAATCCTCACAGATGTTAATGTTCCTGTTTTTATAGGCCAAAACCACAGGATCCGAGGTGGTTGTGTTGTCCTAGGACACAAGGCTGGTCAGTGAACCAGGATTCAACCTAGGATTTGGGGTCAGTATAATCCCAGAGCCCATATTATTGCACGAAATCACACTGAGTTTACAATCATTAGGATGATTGCCTGATGCACCTGTCAGCTTCACTGATGCATTTTTGCTGAATGCTAGAGCTTAAACCTTATAAAAATAAGAGTCGGAGACGAATCTAACTAATATTACACTTACACAACCTCATATGAACCAGGGATCTACTATAATCCCCATGTCTCAGGGGCATTCCTCCATATCCATGTCTTGATTTGGTCTGCAATGGCCTACCTCACGGGTACTGAGATGAGGTACATCAAAAACAAATTCAATGAAAAAAAACCATTCTATTTAAGTTTTTGCTGTTTTTTCCTTCAAACCAATCATTGCCTTGCTAGACCTTCCAAAGTTTGAAGAGGGCCTAGTGCCACACAGATTTCTAGCAGAAAAAAATGATCCTAGAATCCATTTAAAAGTCCACCTCAACAGGACACAAATATTGGAACATGACCCAAAACATAAAAAGGACTTGAGAGGTACATATTTGTATGTTCAGGGAAGGGTAGAAGCTTTGAGTCCTCTTTAGAGTTTGAGCTATGTAAGTAACTACTTTGGTTCAATTTCTATAGGTGAATTTAAGAAATAAAGAATATATTTGTTAATAAATCCCTACTGTGTGTGCATGTTTAATATTCATAATTTTATGATAATATACTTTTTGTAGTAAAATTAGAAATGCTGAATATGAAGGAAAGATCTTTCTATCAAAGTTCTTCAGATCAATTCATTTTAGTAAATATTTTTTGAATGCCTGCTTTAGGCAAGGAAACTGGGCTGTGCATGATAAAAACTCATTAAAATACTGTTCTCATGAAATTTACAGTCTAGCGTGGAGCACAGATATATATTTATATATATATATATACACATACATATATATATATATATACACACACACACCCAAAGGCAGAATGCGATGCTGTCAAAGGCACTGAGGAAGCACAAAGCAAAGGGAAAGATTTATTTTACTAGGAGGATTATAGAAAGTTTCATTGACGAGGAGCTATTATAAAATGAGACAAAAAGTCTTGATAGGCTATGGACAGAGGAGGATGGGAACAACAGAAAGACATCATTAGGTAAGAAAACACGTGGAGACTAGAAAGTACTAGAAAGTGTGAGTCATGCCAAGGCTGAGCAGGCCAACGTGAACAGAGCAAGAAAAGGAGACATGAGCTCTGTGTGCATCTCTGAGAAAGGTCTGTTGGAGACAGCGGTAGAGGGGTGTGGGTAGAGGAGACAGAGAAAAGTGAGGTTAGAAGAAGGCTGTGGAAGGACCATGTTAAAACTGTGTACTTGTTCTGTCGGCTGTGAGACTTACCAAAATATTTTAATACACGGGCCACGAGGGAATAATACAGGAATCTCTGTGTCCCATTTGAAATACAGTGAAGCTACAATTTCAGTCTTTCATATATGTTTTCTCAAAAGAAATCTGCAAGGAATGTAGTAACATTCCACAATGAATTTTCTAAAATGAAACAAAGCAATATTAGAAAACATACTTCCCAGTACCTATATTCTAAGTACAGACAAATGTCGTTAATATGTTTCCATGAGCTCCCCAAATACTCCCTGGCAGCTCAATCTTGTACTGAAATAAACTGGCTTCTGTCCTGGTAAGAACAAAAGTCAGGCTCCTAAACTACCCACCTCTGAAGGTCAATTTTGCTTCTTCATGTCGGGATTTAAACATACAGGATTCTTTCTTTAATCAGAAACAATGACTTGTGGTATAGATACTTGTTAAGGAATCACAAACTGGTACTGGAAACTTGCCAAGAACGCTATCTGAAAGTGATGATTTAATAGGAAACCATTTATATTATACAAGTCCCAATGTATTAAATTATAATACAATATAAACAGAGAATTCCTAGACAACATTATCTCTCTTGCAGAGAGAATTCCTTCATTTAAATATGGTTCAGTATTGTGCTTTTTAGCTTTGAGAGTGGGTATATGAGAATTGTTTATTAAAAAAAATTACTGCATGTTCTTTTATATAAATAAAAAAATAGTCAAGAATACTAACCACTATATTTCACCACTTTTTTGTATGAGACTGGTTAAGATAAATTTTATATTTTATTTTCACGGTAAGGTTTATATGCTCTGTCTTGTCAGAAACTAAATCCTAAATAATTTATTACAAAGGGGATAATGGGCCAAATTTAGGAAGCTCACAGTCAAATGAATGACCTAATGATAATATTCTGTTGCATTCAGATGTCTGGTATGATTGCTTCCTTCCTTTAAACCATCGTTGCTCTACTTTAAAGTCAATTTGATTTAACAAACATTTATTGAGTACCTACGATATACGAAGCACTTGGCTAGACATCTGGGATACAGATATAAATATCTTGCACTTAAAAAATATATAAGCCACTGCAAGGTCAGTAAGTGGAAGAAGGTACACCATAAATAAATATGCCCACATGCATAATACAGAGATTCAATTGTCTAGGACACAGCTTGTATCTAATTTAGCCTTTCCTTTTTTCCCCCAATATACAAGTATAGAAAATTGAGTTGATAAATTCTGTAAAACCCTAAGTGAAAAAAACTGCCATTGCTTTCAAGATATCTGGCCCAGATATTTTTGTATGATTGGGTTACCCTAGACTGCCAAGTCCAGGGGAAAAGGGATTAAGTAGAGCGGAGTTCGAAGGCTGTCAAGCTTTATCCAAAATTCAGGAGGTGACATCAAGAATAAGCTAAAGTATACTTTAGAATAACTAAAAGAGTGGAATTGGAACATTCCTAACACAAAGAAATGATAAACGCTTGAGGTGATAGATAACCCCAATTACCCTGAGTTGATTAATACACATTGAATGTATGTATCAAAACATTGCATGTACCCTATAAATATATACATATATCTATTATGTACTCACAATAATTAAAAATATTTAAAAAAAAATAAAAAAAGAATGAGCAGTGGAGACCAATAACAGTGGTGCCTACTCAGAGAGCTCTGAGAGCCACTCAGAAAAACCCAAAATCCCAACTCTGAGTCTGGCCCAGACCAGGAGAAGACAGGCTGCAGCGCACGACAAAGTCCAGGACAGGGCTCAGGGACTCTCTGATGAATTGTTCCACATAATCTGCTCCAGCCACCCACTGTTTTTAGGTTCAGTTTTAAGCTGCAGTTCTCATTCCAAGGATATCTTAAAAGAACATCATAGCTCCTGATAATGAGAAACACCAAAGCTAGAATTTCCCAAAAGAAACATGCTATTTTTGCAGATGAGCACAATACACATTTATGTATTCTCTCAACTTTTCTTCATCATAAAATATACAACTCAGTAGAATCATTATTTTGCCAAGATTTTATAGCTGGCAACTTCAGACCAATGGTTTAGAAGGCATACATTCTCAATTTTACAGTGACTTTTTCTTCTCTAGTGAAACCTATGTTTTGGGGGCTTTAGTATTTGTGAAGCTTGAGATATATCAGGGGAAAGATTAAAGGAGAGGTTTTTATGATGAGTATTGAAGCGCCCTGAGCAGTGCCTCTTTATTTTCTAGAAATAGCAATACACTTGAAATGAAATTGTAGAGTCATTCTAGTGCATTCCTGGACCAATACTTTAAAATACTGCTTTGCCACTTTCACTAAAAGAATCTGAAAACTGAACGGTCAATTTTCCCCACCAGCTTACTCACAGATGCATGTTTAAACCACTGAACTCGGATGTCCTTGAGGAAATCTGAACCACACCTATCTAGGAATTCCTATTAGCTTATATTTAGGTAATTACATACACGAGATTTTCCAGTTTCAGAGTTCATTTTTGCCTCTTATTTACACCACATTCATGTTTGTACCCCTTTCTTCCTGTTGAAATTCTACCCAACACACCTTGTTACTGCTGCGACTTGTATAAGCCGTATTCTCCGAAAATAAGCACCATGCAGTGAACCATCTTACTCAGCACAGCAAGGACACTACCCTAGGAAGTGGAAAACGACGCAATGACCAGCACTGTCACCACTGTCTTCCCGTAAGTCCCAGTCTCAGGGGTTACAATGACCAAAATACAGACAACTTCCCAGAGTTCTACAAACACACTTTTCTAAATCAGCCAGCATGGATGCCATGTTGGCTCCTCACCTGGCAAACTTTTTTCTTATACCCTTTCAGAGACTGCCATGCGCATACCCGCATGGCATTCTGCGCTGCGTGGTCGCAAGGTCTCAAAGTGCAAAAGTGGAAGAAAGAGTTCGTGATGTGCAGAAGGAAGGATTTCAGTTTTTCCACGTACAAAAACTTATACATGTCCCCGTCATAATTCTTGGCACTTTGCTCTGCCTGTTGTATGAATCAATAAATCAATACATATATAAAGCAATACATTATTTACAAAAATTTATCCCCAAAGAAATTAAAGAGTTTCATGTGTTTGTTACTATATAGTTTTTTCGAAAGTACATAAAATACAAAATTTTTAAAATAAAGTGTTTGTCCACGTATCACCTAACATGACCTTAAGGACCACTCTAGGAAACACAGAAACGCCGTGGCACACTATGCAAAGAGGAAGTGGAAGAAAAGTTGTCAATATTTGCAGCTTATAAAATTATTTTATTTTAAAAAATAAGGAAATCTCCTGAAACACTATTAAAAGATGAAATACGTATTTTAAAATCAGAAAATACAATGGTATATATACGTGATTTAAAATAGCAAACTTGGGCAAAGCCGAGGACTAGAGAATTTCTCCACGAGGGATCCTGTAGGAAGCCGTCAGTCAGTTGGCCAAAGCAAAGGTCCAATTTAAATTTTCTTTTTGTGCAATTTTCTTGTTAACCCCACACTTTGACTGATGTCTTGTTCTACGGAACAGCCTTGTCTCTACGGCTACTTCAAAGAATTGAAGGATGGGTCTATGCTCCGGATTAAGGCAAATGTTTTCAGGGGATTCCGTAAAACAGCCTCCTAAGAGAAGATGGTCTCAAGACGGCCAGTGATAACTTGCAGGAGAACAGAGAAGTTAGTTGAAGTGGCAGCGACAAAACGAGATGTGACGTGAACAGGCATGCTTTTTTTTGTCCTTTCCTGTGATATTTGTCACAGGAACTCAGAAAATGCCTGGACTGTCTGCATTCAGTTTGGATATGTGCTCAATATTAAAAGGAAATGCGAACCGACAATGCAATATATCTAGATTACACACACACACACACACACACACGCGCGCGCGCATTTACATATACATATACAAACACACACAACATATCTAAACAACAGCCATAAATATCAAAAGAAAATAATCTAAAATATTACTGGACATTCACTTCAGGTAAGATTGCAACTGTTTTTAATGTCTTTATTATCCAAATTTTTTGTTCAAATTTTCCATAACTCTGAATTACCTTTGTCGACAGGAAAAAGAAGTATTTAAAAATTAAGAAATATTCCTTTGGCTCAAATGCAATTTTTCCCATGAAGCCTCCCCCAATCCTACTGTGAACTAATTTCTTCCTCCTCTGAATCTCCCAGCACTTAGCACGGCCTCAATGAGTCTCTACACAGCACAGCTCTGTCCCTCACTAAATTGCAAAACTCCCTGATGGTTACAATAACCAGGTCATACTCATTTTGGTATCCCAAATAGAATCCAGCAAATACTTTGCATATAGTGAGTTAATATTTGCTGCATCTATAGACTCTAAATCATGACTTGAAATTAAGTACTTTTCATTCTATAAACAAGCTTAGCAAGTGTTAAGCATGAATATTGCCAGTTTATTTGAAAATTCAGCAAACACAAGCATTTCCGATTATTGGTTTTAGAAAGGTGTTTAATGAGTGGGGCTTCTATTTGTTGTGATTTCACAGAGCTGGTTTGTGCTCCATCATCAGTTCTCCAAGTCCTGCAATCTGCACAGCCATTCAGGCACCCCGGTTCTCTTCCTCAAGCGGGTTTGTACCCAAGACTATTCTGTCAAACAACTGGCCTAATAAGGTAGCAGAAACTCTATGGAGTTAAGTGTGTTTGTTCCCTGTAGCCAGAAATCCTTAGAACAAAATAAAAGGAAAGTCAGACCTTGAAAGAAAGTAGTCGATCTGTTTTTCAGGAATCCCTGAGAAATTTATTAACAATCAATGAATTGGTCATTACAGAGAATGGACATAATGGCTAATAAGATGGAAGAAATGATCTCTGCACGAGCATGTCTTTTAATGAGAGGACAAAATGCAGAACTGACTTAAGAATCTGAGAGCATAGTGGCTGAAGTCATCAAAATGAGGCTCTAGGAAAGCTAATTAGCAGGTAACTGCAATGCACAAAAATATTTTTATTTAAAGTGAAACAACAATAGAATTCAGACATTTGGAATATTGAAAGGGAATCTACAACTGAATATTTGAAAATATTTTTGATTGAGGAAGATTTCCACACAGTGAAATGCCAAGATTTTATTTACACAATTCAATTTCATAACAATTTCTTTTGTTCTGAGGATTTCTGGCCATAAGGAACAAACACACCTAACCTTCACAGGAGTTTTTGATACTTTATTAGGTCGGTTGTTTGAAAGAATAGTCTTGTGCACACACCCACTTAAGGAAGAGATCTGAGGTGTTCGAATGGCTGTGCAGGTTGCAGGAGTTGGAGAAGTGATGATGGAGCACAAACCAGCGCTGTGAAAAAGTTGGTGCAAAAGTAATTGCGGTTTCGGACTGTAAATTTTGAATCATTATGACTAGGCTCTAACACATCCTTATTAATCAAAATAGGAACCATTACAATCAACACGTTTTTGCCAATGAGAAATAAGTTTGTTTATTCCTGTAGTGTCAAAAGCCATGCTTCGAGATTCGACAAACTCTTGGAAAGCATTGTCTGCATCCTGCTGGTTGTGGAAGCGCTTTCCCTGCAAAAAGTAGTCAAGACGCTTGAAGAAGTGGTAGTTGGTTGGCGAGAGGTCAGGTGAATATGGTGAATGAGGCAAAACATCGTAGCCCAATTCGTTCGACTTTTGAAGTCTCCTTTGTGCGATGTCTGGTGAGGTGCTGTCCTGGAGAATTGGGCCCTTTCTGTTGACCAATGCCGGCTGCAGGCATTGCAATTTTTGATGTATCTCATTGATTTGCTGAGCATACTTGTCAGGTGGAATGGGTTCCCTGGGATTCAGAAAGCTGTAGTGGGTCAGACCAGCAGCAGGCCACCAAACAGTGACCATGACCTTTTTTTGATGCAAGTTTGGCTTTGGAAAGTGCTTTGGAGCTTCTTCTCAGTCCAGCCACTGAGCTGGTCATCACTGGTCGTCATATATAATCCACTTTTCATCACACAATCCGATTGAGAAATGGTTCATTGTTGTTGCGTATAAGAAGAGAAGACAACACTTTAAAACGACGTTTTTTGATTTTTGGTCAGCTCATGAGGCACCCACTTACCACGCTTTTTCACCTTTCCGATTTGGTTCAAATGCTGAAGGACAGTAGAATGGTCGACCATGAGTTCTTTGGCAGCTTCTCGTGTAGTTGTAAGAGGACAGCTTTGATGATTTCTCTCAACTGGCTGTTGTCAATTTTGATGGCCGTCCACTGCGCTCCTCATCTTCAATGGTCTTGTCTCCTTTGCAAAACACTTGAACCACCACTGCACTGTACGATTGTTAGCAGTTGCTGGGCCAAATGTGTTGTCAATGTTACGAGTTGTCCCTCCTGCTTTACGACCCATTTTGAACTCAAATAAGAAAATCACTTAAATTTACTTTTTGTCTAACATCATTTCCATAGTCTAAAATAAATATAAAATAAAAGTAACAAGTCATTAGCAAAAAAATAAAGCAAGAAATCCATATTAAAATGATGTATAACATAACCATATTTATTTAAGAGTGTATTCTAAGATCAAATGGCAAATTTCAACAATGCTAAAACCGCAATTACTTTTGCACCAACCTAAAAGTTTGGCCAAATGTAAACACCCATTTAGCCAACAACCCAGTCAAGACACACAACACTTCTACCACCCCAGAAAATTCCCAATTTCCACTTTCCTTCTTTTCTTTCCACCCATAAGGAACCACCATTCTGATTATATCACAATAGAAGTTATTTAACTTCATATAAATATAGTATACGATAAGAGCTTCCATGTTTTCTTTTAGAGGATTATGTCCATCTTCTTTCTCTCAATATAAGAATTTTGAAATTCATCCATGTTATCACATGTATCAGAAGTAGTTCATTCTTTCTCTTTGACGAGTAGTATCACAATTATTTATTCTTCCGTTGATGGACATTTGGGTTATTTCCAGTTTGGAGATATTATACATAAAGGTACGATAAAAATTGTATACAATTTTGACAGTTGTTGACAGATATTTCCATTTTTCTTGTGTAAATTAGGAGTGGAATCCTAGGTGATAAAGTAAGTATATGTAAATTTCTGAGAAACTATCAAACAGCTTTGAGCGTTTGTACCATTTTACATTTTCCCAGCAATATCTGAGCATTCCAATTGCTCCACATCCTTGCCCCGATTTGTACTGTCAGTCTTTAACGTTAGCTATTCTAAGGAGAAAGAAATACCATTTCGTTGTGATTTTAATTTGCATTTTTCTGATGAACAGTAATGATGAGAATATTTTTCATGTTTACTCTCATTTGTATATTCTCTTGTGTGACTGTCTCTTCAAGTCCTTCATCCATTTTTAATTGGTCTATTTGTCTTATAATTATTGGTTTACACGAGTTCCTAAAATATTCTAAACACAAGGCCCTTGTCAGGAAGTTGTAATGCAAATATTTTTTGCAGGGTGTCTTGCTTTTTCATTAATAAAGTTTGTCCTTCGATGAACAAAATATTTTAATTTTGATGGAGAAAAATTTATCATCATTATTTTTCTTTTATGATTAATGCTTTTTCATACTGTCCTTGCCTGTTCCAAGGTTGCAATAATATCCTCCCGTTTTCTTCTAGAAATGTATCAGTTCGGCTTTTATGTTTATGTTTATGATCTGTCTCAAATTGATTTTTGTGAATGAAGTGAAATTGGGTCAAAATTCATATTTTCCATCTGTCTATCTGTTGAGATTTTCTTTACACCATTGAATTGCCTTGACACCTCTGTCAAAAATTAATAGACTAACTGTGTGTGGGTCTATTGCTGCACTCTTATGTTCTCTTAATCTATGTGTCTATCCTTGGCCCAGACACACTTCTAGGATTACTGTCGGATCATAGTAAATATTGAAATCGAGCAGTATGAGTCCCCCAGCTTTGTTCTTTACCAAAATTCCTTTGGATATTCAGGGTCCTTTACATTCCATATACATTTGAGAATCAGCTTGTTATTTTGTATCTCCCCAAAAAAGTGTTTTTAAGATTTTTGATAGGATTTTGTTGAGCCTATATTTCGCAGTTTTTGAGTGTCATGTTTTATGCATATTAATTATGTCAATTTGATTCATAATGTGGATTAAATATCTTACCCTCTTCCTGATTTTATTTTTGTCTGATTTTCCTATTGATTACAGAGAGTTGTTAAAATTGCTAATTATGAATTTATCTTTTTTTCTGTTTAGTTTTATTGGCTTTGCTTAATATATTTTTAATCTTTGTTAATAGTTGAATGTATATTAAGGTTTTTTAGAATTTCCAATGAATCGAACTTTTATCATTATAGAAAAATTTCCCCTTTGTATTTGGCAATACTCTTTTCCTGATTTCCATTTTGTCTAATATTCATAAAGCATACCAGGTTTTTGATGTTTGTCATTAGCATGGTATATTTATCCTCCTATTTGATTTTTAATAGTATACATCAGAGTTTTGACTTTTTATTTAGTCTGAAAATACATACCTTTCCATTGAAGTGTTTAATCAGTTTGTTTTTGATGCAATTATTGATTTGTTTGGGATTTTCTATGGTATCTTGATATATTTGCTAGTTTGTTCCTTATAATTTTTATATCATTGTTCTTCCTCTCCTGATTTCTTTGGGGTTATTATTTTATTAGTTTTATTTTCTCTGCTGTCTTCAAAGTTATATTTCTTTGAACTATCTATTATGTCCTCTATAGGGATTACAATATTCATCCTTTACTTATTGCTTAGAAATTAATATTGTACCACTTCATATAAAATATAAGTATCTTATAGCAATATAATCCAATTTATTCAACTCATCTCTTTTCATATATTTTACATCTGTATGTAATATAATACTCGTAATAATGTTATTTTTATTTTAAACCATCAGTGGTCTTTTAAAGAAATGAAAATAAAAAATATTTATCCAAATATGTATAATTTCTGATGCTATTAGTTACTATTTGTGGATCTTTTTCTCTGTTGTCATTTCTCTCAAGCTTGAGAAGCTTCCTTTAGGATTTCTTAACACAGTTCTGTTGGCAACAGATTCTTTTTAAATTTTGCTTTTCTGAAAATTGTCTTTATTTTATTAGCAATTTTATCTTTTTATTTTTTTTGAGACAGCGTCTCACTCTGTGACCTGGCCTAGAGTGCCATGGCATCAGTCTACCTCACAGCAACCTCAAACTCCTGGGCTCAAGCTATTTTCCTGCCTCATCCTCTTGAGTAGCTGGAATTACAGGCACGTGCCACCACATCTGGCTAATTTTTCTATTTTTAGTAGACACGGGGTCTCGCTCTTGCTCAAGATGGTCTCGAACTTCTGACCTCAAGCGATCCTCCCACCTCAGCCTCCCAGAGTGCTAGGATTACAGGCATGAGCCACTGCGCCCACCTTTATTATCAATTTTAAATGACATTTTTAAACTTGGTATAACATTATAAGTTGTCACATGGCTATTTTTTCTTCCAAAAATTTTGTTTTCTGGCCTGCATTATTACTGATAAAATATAATTCATCATTCATATTATTGTTTTCTTATGTGTAATATGTATTTTGCTAGCTGCTTTGAAGATTTTCTGTTCATCTTAGTTATTCAGCAGTTTGATTATAATGTGTAGATTTTTTTGCATTTATCCTGCTTTAGGTTTACTAAATTCTTTAATCTATTAAATTTTTTCATGATATTAGGGAAATTTTCTATCATTATTTCTTCAGATGTTATTTCTTTTCCATTCCCTTCTCTTTATCCATTTCACATTCCTCCATGGGTCACTGAGGCTGTGTTCCATATTTTTGTCAACATTTTCTCTCTTTTCTTAAGGTTTTACATTTCTTATTGATTTGTCCTTAAGTTCACTGGCCCTTTTCTCTTCAGTGCCCAATCTGCTGGTAAGCCCAGTGAAGGGAATTTTCATTTCCAACATGGTACATTTAAGTGGTAAAATTTCTTTCTGGTTCTTTTCTTGATTTCATCTCCTCTGCTGAGTTCCCCACTCTATTCATACATCATTTCCATGCTTTCCTTGAAACCTCTGAACATATTTATAGGAGAGTTTTTAAAGTCCTTCTCTTTTAACTCCAAAATCTTGATCATCTTGAGGTCGGTTTGTATTGCCTAAGATTCCTCTAAATTATGGATCACTGTTTTGTTTGTTGTATTCTTTGAATATCTAACAATGTTTTCTTTTATTCTGGACATCATGGATTATGTGGAGTCATGCGGAGCCTAGATTATGTTGTTCTCCTTTTCAAGTTGTTGGTCTTTATTCCAGCAGATGGTTAAACTGAGAGCAAGATCCCTGGGCCCTGCGTGGTTCCATGCTTTGTACAGTGGGTCTGTTTTCCTTAATTTCTTTGTTCTAGCACGTGCCTTTTGCTCTAGAGTATAATGACTCTGACTCCTGGATATACCTTCATGGTACCAATTGCCCAAGGGCTGCTCAGGGAGTCCTCTTCACTCTTCAGCTCTCCCTCCTGCAGTAGTAGCCTTTCATGGATTCTTACTCTGGGCACGTGTGGCTCAGCCCACAGCCAATGTCTTGAGACAGAGCCACACTGTCACTATATTTATCTCGATGAGCTTTTTCTTTTGTTTGCTCTACAAAGGTCAATGTTGACCTCCAACAGCTGCCTCCTCACATCAGCAGGACCTCTACTCTCCTGTCAGGCTCCAGGTCCCAGCTCCACATTAGGAAAGTACCCTACAGGGTCTCCCTTCTATCAAGGTTATAGTCTTGCACTACCTGTTTTATTGTGCAATGCCTGAAAACCACTGCTTAATCTTTTTTTTTTTTTTTTTTGGCATTGTAGTTGTTTAGGTCAAAAGAGTAAGTTCAATACCAGTTACTTCTTCTGTGCCAAAAGAAGAAGTCTACAGATAATTAAAGGTGGATTTTACAAATAAAGTGAACTCAATTCAAGGACATATCCTAAGTCTATGTGAACTTACCTTAATCCTTTTCATAGGAGAAAATTTTAAATCCTCTTTTTTTGGATTTCTAATATGAAAAACAGTTTTACTTAAGTGAATTCCATCTTAACTTTAAAGATGATTATATCTTAGCAATTTTGGAAAATTTTCATGCCACATGAGGTATGATATGCAAAGGAAAATGATTCATTTTTCTTTCCCATAAGACATCAGTCACTACTACAGCCCACAGAGAGAGAGTTTGCATCACTGGGCCACAAGAGGGGACATAAGTGTGAGACAGTCATTAGCAGTTGTCAGTAAAGCCTGCCCACTGACAGCCCTACACATGCCCCAAAGCCTGCCCAGGTCTAAGCTTAATTTTGGAGAAAGCTGTATGCTCAAAAATACAAATCTCCTTCTGCTCAATCACAAACTAGTAATTACACAGATCCTACAAAAATACCAGGAAAAGATATCTTGTTTATATAATTTGTGTCCAGTAATTCCTTTCACAGTTTCATTAAAAACATAGCTAATATACACATGGTCTGTAATAACAGCTTTCTATTAATTTTAATAGTATTTATCCTTGACTTTCAAAAGTAGATTTTTAACATTTTATGAAAAAGGATTCCATACATCATTTTTTAAATTAAAATTCAGTGATCAATATAATGGAACTATTATTAACAATCAAAATTATACATGCCAAAAGGAAAAAGGATACAAGCCAAAGGTAAAAAGTATAGAATCTTACGTGGTAAAAGTATGGAGTCTTAGGAAAAATTAAAATATAGAAAAATAACAAAAATGTGCATTTTATTCACCATTGAAAATGAAGTCTAAAAATATTAGTTGAATTCTAAAAACCTCAAAATCATTATTTTAATGCTATGATTGACTTAAACAAAACTGAAATTATTTCTACATAAAAATTCATTGACAATTATCTCCTCATTAATTTAAACATGACTGCTAGTAATTAGAATTTACTGTCCTTTTAATTTTAACCTTTCTTAACACTCTATTGAATATTGCCTGTCTCTATCTTGGAAGAAATAGATAAACTAATAAACTGGGAAATTTGCCAACCTAATTTTTTTAGAAAGTAATTTTAATAGACAAAACTGAATATGTAAGTAATTCAAAATTAATATGAAGCATATGTATATTTTACAGCACATCATCTCTCATTTTTATAACTGGTCATTAGGATAGAGCTTGAGGTCATTAGAAGCACAACAAATGCTTCATTTCTAGTTTTC
Organism: Avahi laniger; assembly: GCA_963575035.1. NCBI lineage: Eukaryota > Metazoa > Chordata > Mammalia > Primates > Indriidae > Avahi > Avahi laniger. The sequence goes on along the minus strand of CAUYSK010011988.1, from coordinate 3,949 downwards.
TCTTCTGAAGTCTAGTGCCATACCCACGCAATACATACAGTGCCTTGTCACCATACCAAAATACTTCTTCTCATTTATTAGTTTAAAAAGGATAACTTATATAACTGTACAAGTAACCTGCCATACTCTCAGATCTGAATTTTTTTCTACATTTCCAACTTATTGGATCTTATTTAAACCAAAGGAAAAGACAACCTGAGTTCCACACAGCTAAGTTATAGTCTCAACAGGTTTATTTCTTAAACATCCAAAAAATCATGGGGAATTCCAAGAAAAAAATAATGGTAAGCTTCAAATTTAGAAGAGTGAATACTATTCAAAATATTATCTCTATTTCACATCAAAATAATTAAAAGGCTCATATTATGATAATATTAATAGAAATAATCTTCTGACATATATATAATTATACTACAAAAATTGTAATACATCAAATGTTGTGATTCACTGAATTATCCTAAATAATCTTTTAAAAACAAATTACAAAAGATTCTCCTACTCCTTTAACATAAATATTTGGCTTTTCACAGCACTTAGATTTACTCTATTAGTTTGTCATCAAGACTAGTCTTTAACCTGGAAAGGTAGGATGAGTATAATTTAAAAAAAAAATGAAGCCTATGAATATGGAATTAATAGACTTAATAGGCTTACAACTTGGAGAAAATGACAGAGAAAACTCAAAATCACATAATTTCTTACTTTTATTTTCTTTTAATCAAAATGGAACACCAAATGGTATAACAAATGTATTTAAAGGAAATTGAATCCAAGAAATATATAAAACAAAGATCTTCCCTAATGCCTCAGCTGCATTCAAGTCTCAAGCACAACTGAATCTTTATCGCAGTACAGAATCCCAAAGTTATATTATCACAGCAGACTCCGAGGAGGCATAGATCATAGATAGCATTCAGCTTTGCTGATGGTTAGTGAAGGGCATAGTAACAACAAAAACATATGCAGTAATGAAGAGACCTGAATTATCTGTCACAGCTTCCAAAAATCGCTTTTTTTCCCAAATGAGATGTAATTTGGTTTCAGAATAACAGATGAGTGCTAACTATATGTGCGGTGTAAGGTATCTCAGAAAAAAATAATATTTAAGGCTTAGTTATTCCTCATTTCATTCCTCATGCAGGTAAAGAGCTTATTTGACTAACTCCTGATCTGCAGCCGCATGCATCACACAAATCCATAAATTCCAAGCTTATTTACAATAAGTCCTCGAAACAGAAAAAGAATACCCTACTAACAACATTCTAAGATAATGAACTTCTGAGATTACCTCGAACTGTTTACAGGAGGCCCAGTCGAGGTCAGCAGTGGCCCAGGACTTTCTTGAGAAGGCAGGGAGGGATTTACACTGACCACTTGTCTTCCCCCTTAGGGTGTTAATGGACCCATAACTGTGATTTCAGAATCATAGTTACATCTTTGTGCAGTCATGCTACAATGGTATAAAAATCCCATTTGGGAAAATATTTCAAAAGGGATGTCGGGCGGGGAGGGGGGGTGTTTGGCCAGGCTGGTAAGATTTACATCTCTTCTCAGCACATTGCAAAAATATACGAGTAAACAGATGATGTACTAAAAGTCTGTTATACATGACCAATATTACATTTGTTGGCATTAAAATAGAGGCACAACAAGAACTTATCATAGACACGATCTTGATTTCAGAAAGAAAATGCAGACAATTTCCTTGTAATTCTTTTAAAGAATAAAAATAATTGTCCTCTCCATGACGGAAATTTGGTGTAGTGTCATAAATTAATTGATGGTTAAATTATGCTAAACAAAACATGTTTATTGGTTAGATTACTGATAGTCTTAAACTAAAAAAATTAGTTACACAGTATAGGGTCTTTTTGAAGCTTTTTTCTGTTTAGGTGTTGTTCCTGTTTTGGTATGGAGAAGAATGAGATAAAAGTGTGTAAGTCATGTGTTAGAGTACACAAAGCTGAAAAAGCATCTAATTTTTGTATTAGATAACAGAACTGCAATAATTAGAGTTCAAGAGGTTCTCAGCTGGTTGCAATGACTGGCTGGAATCACCAAAATAATATAAACAGACATAATAAAGATGTACTACATTTAGATTTAAACCTCATAATTGTTTAACTATAAAACTGGAGTTGAGCTGGGTTCAGTGGCGCTTGCCTGTAATTCCAGCTACTTGGGATGCAGCAGTGGGAGGATCACTTGAGCCCAGGAGGTCGAGACCAGCCTGGGCAACATAGTGAGTCCCCATCTCTAAAAATGAAAAATAAAAAAAACAACAGATTGACAATCTATGGCCCATGAGCCAAATCTATCCTACCACCTATTTCTGTAAATAAAGTTTAATTGAAACACAACCACCCCAATCATCTATGCATTGTCCATGGCTCTGTTCATGCTACAGTGGTAGAGTTCAGTGGCTGTGAAAGAGACTCAATGGTCTGTGGAACCTAAAGTATTTACTCTCTAGCCCTTTACCAAAAGCATTTCCTAATCCCTGGTACAGAATGATGTGAACTTCGACTGACAATGGTTTATATCAGGAAGATTTGAAGATTTGGGTGATAATAAGCTAATAAGAATTGAAAAAGATTAATGCAATCTTAGATTTCATTAATATGACTGCTAAGGCTATGTGTGTTCTTTATGCCGCTTGGGCAGGCCACAGTAGAGGACTGGATAGAGTTCTGAATGGCCCACCTTAACAGACACAGGCAACCCCGAGAAGAGTCACAGGATGGGCAAGGTCAGTAAACAAATAATAGGAGCGACATTAGTGAAAGCTGGCAGGTCTCTGCTTCTTTGAAGGACAGAGCTGACACCAATGGGTAGAATTTGCCAGGTTTTGGCTACACATAAGGAAGTCTGTTTCTGAAGACTTTTCCTGAAGTCGGATAAGGCAGTCAATTACTTGAGAAAGCAATGACTTTTGTGTCTCTAGCCTTCCTGTCAGGAAATCCAGACAGACACTCGCTGCTTCTCAATGGGGATGTTATTTCTCATTTTACGCAAGAATTCCTCATCATGCGGGACTTCCTGTTCATCAAGGCATTGGCACCTCTGCCCTTGGAGAACCTGAGTGATTCCAGCAGCTCATACCCCCAATACTCCCATCACTGTGATAACTAAAACGTGTCTACACAGGTCCAAGTGCCCGACGTGAGTAGAAAAGTACAGCACTGCCCTGAGTTAAGAACCAAATAGAAATGATTTGTTCTTAGAATTCTGAAGGAAAATTATTGAGTGACCTGAATCTAGGATCCGTTTCCACTCCAAACTTCTACCTATTTATTGTCTCGTTTATTCACTGATACAACAAACCGAGCACCTACAGCACACAAGACTGAGGCTGATTGCAGGGCAGACACTTTCTGTAGTTTAGCCAGCAGTTCCTTTCTCTGCAACAGCCACATCTCTTTATGGACTGCCCAGCTGAGCGGTGCAAGGAGAGCAACCGCTGCATCCAGCCGTCCTGCCCTCCCCAGCAGGGGGGCAAGCCACCTCTGGCTCACACCAGATATATGCGTTGTAGAGAATAAACCTGAACAACAACAATATTTCAGCATCCTAGAATGCCCTTTGAAGACTCACTAGAGCTGAAATCAGTTTTCTCTTCTCTGAAGAAAGAGATTGTAGTGGATGATCCCTAAAACATAATTTAACAAAAAAAGATAAAAAAAAGGAACAAGATCCTAAATCCTTTCTAGTGCTATCACACCAATAGAATCCTTTGTATCCTGAAAGAATTAAAACGGCTAACATGGGCATATTTACTCTTGGTACTCTTCACTACAGAGAAATAGAGCATTAGGAAAAACATGACATTTTTGGCTGGGATAAAGTACAATTGAAATTCTCATTTCATACTACCCTGCAAACCACCTAATACTATCATTCCAGCATTGTGGATTATTTATATACCTCAGCTCTTAGGTATACGCTGACA
>CAUYSK010011987.1:0-34559 GCA_963575035.1 Avahi laniger | reverse complement strand
TCACAGCAACCTCAAACTCCTGGGCTCAAGCGATCCTCCTGCCTCAGCCTCCCAAGTAGCTGGGACTACAGGCATGCGACACCGTGCCCGACTAGTTTTTTCTATATATTTTTAGTTGTCCAATTAATTTCTTTCTATTTTTAGTAGACACGGAGTCTCGCTCTTGCTCAGGCTGGTTTCGAACTCCTGAGCTCAAACAATCCGCCCGCCTCGGCCTCCCAGAGAGCTAGGATTATAGGCGTGAGCCACCGCAACCGGCCTCAGAATTCTTCAAGTACCTCATCTCCTTTTTGGCATTTTATCCCTTTTTGGCATTGAATCTCAAAGTATGAAACTCTTGTCCATCTAGATTCATGTATGTAAGTTTGCGACAAGACGAGCCCTGAGCCCACTGAGGGCTATAGAGCTGTCAGGGCAGAGAGGTTGTCAGTAAAGAGCATCAAAGCATAAGCTCAACCTTAATTAGGTTTCCCAAGAATCATTGCATTTCTTTGTTTCAAATAAGAAAGAAGACATCTCACCAGTTTTCACATTATCAGTTTTCTCCCTTTGTTTAAACTATGTCCAAGTTAGGAAGAGCAAACATCTTTTCTCACATGCCTTATCTTGGGTTTTGTTTTGTTGCTTTGTGCGGATTAGAACTTCTGGTAGTGTCCTAAAAATCCTGTTATACTGGAATTTTGTCCCTTTTTTCCATTTCACAAAGCGACTTCTATTTCAACCTATACTATACTGAGTTCAGGTTTCATGAGTTTACAACTGTAAATTCATATTTGATCTTAAGTGTCCTAAATTTACCTCTTTTGGATTTCAAAGAGTAGTCTGTAATTCTAGCACACTTAGGTTTAGGTTGACTAAACCTATGTTTACCCCATCTGTTTCCTCAGTGGTTTCACAGATGGTGTTCATATCCCCTGTCAGCTTTCCTCTTTCAGGACAGGAAAAAAAAAAAAACCCACCTGTAAACACGCTATGTTTCATACAAGGGTACAAAAGTAACCTTTTATTTCACTGTCCTTCTGAGCCATACCATGCCCTGTCTTCTGTTTAACTTTGCGGCTGTTATCTGAAAGAACAGATTTTCTAAAGACAGATTTTTCTTTTTTCTTATTCTATTTACCTTTGTATCCCTTCTGTCTCATACAGTTCCTGGCACTTGGTAGCCACTCAAAAAAAAAAATCGACGAATAAATCTTTCATTGACATGAAGGTCTATGTCCTCGATAGAAAAAGCCCATAATCCTCTAAGTAGGATTCAGAGGCTGCACTTGTTTTATTTTTAGTGATAATGATATGGAAGTTCAGCTGACATTTCTCCAACAACTCACACAATCTCTGGATACTTCCAGCTGTTGCTTGCCATGATTTGGTGTTTCCTTCTCTGGAAAAGCTTTGGGTCATGGGTAAACTTGGAGATGTCACTAGGCATCCTTCTTGGAGAGATTTGTGAAACTGATAACTAAGATTGGTCCTAGCCCTGATGCCTAGGAGAATTAACTTTCCACAGTACCCCATCCAGAGAAGTGCTCTTCACTCCCCACCCTTCCTTTGTCTCTCATTCCTAACCTTAGCTCTTTTTTCCAAGACACATTTCCTCTAGTTCCATGCTTGTGCTCACTCTCCCTTCTCTCTCTCCCTCTCTCTCTCTCTCTCCCTCTGGTTCTGTAAATAGCTTTGGATGTGGAACTCAATTCAAAGGCTTTTTGAAGATCTAAGCAAACTTCATCTTCTGGTTCAACCTTACCCACAAGATTAGTTTGTCTGCCCCAAAATGCCCTAGACAATTTAAGGATAATTTCCTGAGAGAGGTTTGTTTTTAATTACAAAATCAAGGCTTTTATTTGTTGAATTTTCACTGCAACTATCATTTACCCCAATAAGTCTGTATTTATTGATCTGTTTTCTGCTAGAAACACATAATACCAGCCTAGTTAATTCCTTTTTCTTTTTATTATGGAAAATTTCAATCATATGTACAAGTAGAGAGAATACTATGATGAACCTCCACGTACCTATCACAAGCTTTAACAATTATCTCCCCATTATCTTGAGAGGGTCTTTTTAAAAAGTACTAACAGCCAGTGTTTTTGAGGCTTACTATGTCCTGGATTTAGGTTTATCTCCCTTCATCCTTACAACATCCCTATGAGGTTGGTACAGTTGCTATCCCCATTTCACAGATGAGGAAATAGATGTCAGGACCAACAGAGTCCCAGTCACACAGGACCTGCATTTGCAAAGAGGCCTAGTGGTTTGGGAATCCAGTGAAGCTGTGTTTAGATCCCAACTTCTTCCTTCCTGGCTGTGTGGCTCTAGGCAGGTTATTTAACCTCTCAGGCTCAATTTCCTCATCTGTAGAGGTAAAAATATTTCCCTCATGGAATTATGACAAGGATTAGATGAAGCATATATGCAAAGAGTAGCACAATGCTTGGCACTAGGCAGCCCCCAGTAAACTATAATATTAATAGTAATTACTATTCTATTCCCCTGTCCCCTGCCTTGAAAGCCATTATAAAACAGAACTTGGAGCTTGTATGCAATCTAAAGGTTTATACATGGAAAGGGAGAAGCTTAAAAGCAGGAATAATTTAAAGGACTGTGAGTCAGTACTAATCATTGTCCCCTCTCCCACTCCCAGCCTCCTAACCAAACACTTCTCTCTCTGTCTCCCGAATACCTCCGTGCTATCTGGAGTTTTCACTTTGTTTCACTGCTTAAAATTAGAGATTCCTTTTGGGTTTCTCATATCTCATTGTGAATTTTTTTAAAAAATTGTTTCCCCGCCTATAGCTAAGGGAGCACAGCTGAAGGGCTGCGGGTGGGGGAGGAGGCCAGGAGCATTGTGTCGCAGAGCCCCAACGCCCACAGCACATGGCTGTCAGGAAAACCTGGAGGTCAGAGGACCCGAGGGCCCAGTGGAGGGGAAGAGGCAGGAAGATGCGGGGGCTGGGAAAGAAAAGGAAAGGGCATTTTTCTTTCTCTTCTTCCAGCCCTCTGTGGTGCCAGCATTACCAGGGCTACTTCAACTCTATAGTCTGGCTAAATTATGGGTTAGATAAACTTTATGGGCCAGTCTGGGAATCAAAGTACCATGGGTAACATTTTTTTCCTAGTGAAAGTCAACTGATTTAAAATGACTTTTTCATAGTTTATAAGTTGAGATTCCCTGTCAGTTGTCAGAAAAGTCACACCAGACCCACCAAAACAAGGAGGTCACACAGTTTTGAGTTAGTAAAGTTTGGGGTTGGAAGGTGCTAGGGAGTTGTTCAGATTTCCCACCCTTCACCCCACCACCTCCCATCTCCCGGTCTAAAATAGGATGTATCATCTCTCAAGCACAGGCAAAGTTCCAGCCTGAATACAGCTAGACACCCCCTCACAGAAAAAGCTGGTTTCTACCTCCCTTGGGGCAAAAGAGATCACTATTTTGGCTCATTTTTTTTTCCTCCAGCTCCTGCTAAGCCAGATAAACAATGATTCTGTTGTGTCAACAAAGCACTTAATTAAACTGAGGACAATATCAATTAGAATTCATGGATAAGATTCACTTCCAGATAATAGAAGCCCAGGAATTAAAGTGTCCAGAATTTCAGTATTCAAAATCTCCTTGAGGAGAACAATAAGGTTAGCCCCATTTTCTAGGTAGGGAAACTGAGACACAGAAATATTAATGACTTGGAGAAAGTCACCAAATGAGCCCCTCACCAAAGCTAAGACTGGAGATGGCAGTGTTTCTCTCCCTAGTCTAATGTTTGCTAGCTGTTGGGCTAATTAGCTAAATACTCAGGAGGATATAAAATCTCCCATAGAGTTGAGTGTGTAAAAAAGTAGATGAAGACCAAATTCCTGATAGGAAGGGAACAAGAAAGCTCCTCTCTAGCTACCAATCTCCACCATGCCTGCTTGTGGAGCTCTCCTAAAACTGTCCACTCAGCCCATTTCACCAGCACCAAACTGCTTCTAGAACATCAAATGTGGGCCAGGACCTTAAGTGGCCAGGATGAGCAGGATGAACGCAGGTGATGGGCACATGGACTGCTCTGCACATTTGTGGAGGGTGGAACCACACTGTGGCTTAGGGTGGCTCTTGCTTCTCAGAAAGAGGCTGTGCAGGCAGGCTGGGTTGTTGAGCTGAGGTCCTGGGTATTCCATCTACCTTTCCACGCTGGAGGTCTCCTTTCCCTCCAGGCCAGGGAAACCGAGACAGAGACAAGGTCTCACAGTAAGGACCTGGGGGTGGCCAGGGTGGTGGCCTTGCCACAGGCTGGTTCTCCTCCAAGCTAGCCTGGGATTGATAGTGTATACAATGCTCCCGGCCCAGTCAGGTCTCCTTTCCAGGCAGCCTAGTCACAGGGAGCCCAGGGGACTTCCACATATACCCAGACTCACTTAGGTCCCAATTCCTACTGCCCACTTTTAGGTCCATGGGCAAGAAACAACAGGACCCGAGAAGGCCAAACACAGGGAAACTTGCCAGGCCCTTCGCTCCTGGCATGAATGACCCCTTCCAGGATTTGGTACCCCCCCCAAAACCCCCGCAGAGGGTGGGAGGAGAGGAAAGCTCGGAGTCCCAGCCCTCCTCCTGCACCCACAGTGACTAAATCTCTCCAATCTCTCCATCCCCACGGGGATTCAGAGAAGTGGAGGGACAGACTCTCAGCCAAGGAGGGAGGCCTGGTGGTGAGAAGGAGAGACTGACTCTTCCTTTTGTTTGCTCACAGGAGAGGACAGATGCCCTGTGTGTACACAGTTTTGATATGATAACTTGATAGACTACATAAGGGCTTCAGCAAAGGCCTCCCCTACCTGCTCTCCATGCATTAAGATAATGGCGGGGTATGTCCCCTCCCCAGCACGTTTCAGATTTTAGCTACAAAGACCCTCCTTCCTTCAGCCCAGCGTGCCCACAGGTTCCCGGAGATTCTTGGCAGCTTGCTCTCAGGCAGAATGAAGTTGTGAGCTGCGTGGGAGGCAGTTAGACAGCAAGAGTGTTGCAGCCTCCTTAATGAGGGACAATAGCTCTTCTTGGAACCATTAAGCCTCAGCTACAAAGATGGGGAACCCCAATTAGAAAGGAGTGGGAGCAATAATAAGAAGGGCCTGAGGGACACCTACGGGACAGATCCTTATCTTTGGTGGCTCTGTGGGACCCATGGGTGGAGAGGTAGCTGCTTGGGTTTAGAATCTCATCTCCTTCTTAAGGTTAGATGTACCAGGGTCTGTTTGTAGAGCCAACCCATGGTAGTGACCCTTCAAAATACACAAGTTGAAAGGAGAAAGAAAAATTATTGGAGAGAAGGGTTTCTCCCTGGGTCTGTAGCTCAGATATTATAATCCAAAAGTAAGAAAGGAAATGATAAAATATTTAATTTTAACGAACAGCCTTTGTAAGTTTTGCTACATTATGTATGCATATGAGTATAGATATTTGTATATAGCCAATAGCTCTTTTTTTTTGATAGCTCAACTCAATCACATTGTGTTTACAGCAAGATAATAATCCTGGATTTTCCATGGCTCACACTGTCAGAGTATAAGATTAGCTCTTGAATTCATTAACAGTCATCTCCTTTTAAATGTCAGATAACTTTTTAAATGCCAAGTACTTACGAAATGCCTGCTGTGCAACTCAAATCAGCTTTACCAAATTAACTCATTAATCTTTATTGTTTCATTTACCAAAGAGAAAGGCTTCCAGGTGTTTTTAACAGAACATAAAAATATTAAAGTATTTACAGTACAGCTTAAGTGAAAGGATGGGTTTTGATTTTCTGCTAAACATTTCACTCTTCCATCAGTTTTTTAATCATCCCCACCAAAGTGTGCACATAAAAGAAATAAAATAAGTTCTGGCATCTCTGCTTTCTTCCTTTCCCCCATTTTCCTTCCCTTCCATTTAACCTTGTGTTTTCTTCTCCCTCCTACACCTTTAGAGACCTTGACTCATGATTACTATTTATTCTCCTGTCTTTGTTCTCAACATACCCAAGAGCTGCAAGTGTCAGTTTTGATTGCTCTACCACTCAGAAAACAGGGGGGTAGCTCCCAGGGTCAGAATGGAGCCCGGAAGCGTGGGCAGAACAGGCCTAGAAAGGAGGAATTCTACTTTCCTTTTCAAAGAATCCTTGCCTGGGTTTACCTCTAAATAATCAGACCACAGAGATAGCAGCTACCCTGACTGCTAAAGATAGATCCATCCGGGGCTGGCTCCAACTTGTCATCCAGCTCTCTGCTCAAATGTCACCTCCTCAGAGAAGCCTTCCCTGACCATCCAAGGCAAATCACCAACCTGTCACCATTGCATTGTCTTCACAGAGTAGTCACGATCTACAATCATCATGCTTATTTGTGTGCTTGCTTATATGACACATAATAGGCACTCGATAAATATCATTTCAATGAATAAATGAAAAACCACCCAAGCACATGACTTTCTTTCTGGTTTCAAATTCCTGACTCTTCCTCCTCTTATCACTACCTCCCAGCATCCTCTTTATCTGTTTAATCTTTTCTTTCCTCCCATCTCCCGAGTCCACTTTCACCATCATTTATTTGTCAGAACACTGGAACATAATAAGCAAAAACCGTACTTCACATTCCAGTGACTATAGAGTCTTCACTGAAACATTCCATCAAGCTAGAATTGATGGCCCCTGAACATTAGGGAGATGAACCGTACAGTCAAGCGAATTGTTTTATCAAAAGATTTATAGGTCAAGTGGCTTGGAGGGACTTTTCTCAAAGCCTCTCAACTCCCCACTCTTCAATCTGAGCTCCACATAAGCAGTTAAAGTAATTCCAGGCGTTGGAACTGATCTTGGCTATACCGTTTGTCCTCCAGCCTAACATGAAACCTTCTCCTGGGGATAATGGAGAAATTTCCCTCAAATCAGTATTGTCTGATTTCTCTTATTCCATCCAGTGATTCATGCATGATTGTGGAGGCTAGAAAGCTGGAAATGCTTTGTCTGATTCTAGCTTGGACCAAATGCTTTCATTTGATCTAGCAGTGAGGAAGGACCATCTCACCCTGAGAAGCTGATCAGATATATGGTTGATGACAAAAAATTGGATATATATTTGTCCAGAAAAATCTTCATCTCTAACCACATTTCAAAACAAAGGAAAAGGGTGTGGGTGTTCATTGGAATGATAGTTGTTTATGGGGACCCACCAACTGCTAATTCATCATTAGTGCTTAAAAGAAATATAAATCTTATGGGAGGGAGAGTTTATGCCTGCCCAGGGAGACGGACATCTGAGAGTTAGTCTCCTAGAAAATATGAAAATGATCAAATCCACACCCAGGGTGATCTCATGGCACATTAATGTATGTGACCCCAGCAAATTGGTCCCAAAACTAATAAACAGCTTTTCTCTTTGGGAATGAAGAACCAGTGCTTCACAGAGGACAGGCTTCTGGAGGTCGACACATACTTCTGGTAACGTCTTCATTGCGGCTCCTCATTTAAACCAAAGTGGGCCATAACAGGTAGCTTGTTCCGCCCCCGCCCCATGTCATTCACTTGTATGTTCATTACTCTTTTGTTCAGCAAATATGTATCAAGTGTGTGTTGGTTTCCAGACCCTGAGCCAGATGCTGTGTGACAGTGGGAACACGCAGCGGCGGTTCCTGCCCACAGGGAGTGTCCAGTCTAGAGGGAGCAGAGATGGCTGCACGGGCCTGAGCAATCACTGTGGGCCATGGTGGGAAGTGCTCGGTGCTCTGGGAGGTCACGGGGCACAGAGGAGTCTCCCCTGACAGATGAGGAGGAGCCAGAAGAGGGGCGAGAGCTCCCAGGAGAGGGAAGGGCCTGTGTGCAGGCCTTACTCCAGGAACTGAAGCGCCAGTATTGACAGTGGCCATTTGCACTTGCTCTTCCCACAGTGGGGGAAACATTCCTGTAGATAGCACCCTGGACCCTTCCCTTGCCCTCTTCAGAGCTTTGCTCAAACATCGCTTTCTTGTGGGGCCTTCCTGGACTTCCCTGCTTAAAAATGCAGTTTCCACTTCCATCCCCAGCTACTCCCTGTTTCTGTTTTGTTTTTCTCCAAATCACCAATCACCTTCAGACATAACACAGGCTCCACTTCCTTGCTCATCCTCTCCTCCCTCTCAGCGGAACTGCCGCACTCCATGAAGGCGGAGACTCGTCTGCTGCTGCACTGCCGTATCTGCTCTACCTGGCCTAGAAAAGGCACCCAATAAATATTTGTTAAACAACAGAATGAGGCAGGAGAGATAGTCCAGCGCCAAGCAGGAAGGGCCTTGTTAACCTTTTAAACCAGTTGTCCTTCATCCTGAGGGCCATGGCCTTCGAAGGTTTCAGGCAGAGAGGAGTGACTAGTCCAGTTTGCCTCTTGCAGAGCTCCGCCAGGTTGCGGTGGGGCCCAGGCTGGAGGCAACGTCAGCTCCAACTTTGTAGTGCTCTGAAACCTGAGGCCTTTGCATGTTGAGGTGGCCCAAAGGCTCAGAGACCCCCCCCCCCGCCAGGGCCTCCCAGACTCCTCCATTAGCCCATTTTTCCTTCCTTCTCTGCTACATTTCTTCCAATCACTCTTCCTAACACGTCAAATACACTTTCAGCTTGGAAATAAACTGGAATCTTGCTATAACCACATTTGCTGCAAGGCAGATTTGATAACCATTCAAGGAAGTTATGGAAGTATCAAAAACATGTCATTAAAAAAGATGGGCAGATGGTGATTTCAGCTCTGCCATATGCCAGCTGAATGGCTTTGGGCAAGCCGCTTAACCTACCAGAGACTCCCAGTTTGCTCATCTGTGAAATGGGAGTCACAGTACCTGCCCCACAGGGTTGTTGTGAGGGTTAAATGAAATACTTACAGCCCTGGGACCTAGGAGGGTCCCTTTTCCACTTCCCCAGGTGTTAATTAATAACCAGTCTCAGGTTATTCTATGTATAAATCCCATGTTTCTTCAATGGTAAAAAGTGTTGTTACTATTATTGTTCCAATGATTAAAAATTGCTTTCTATAAATATTAGGGGATTTGGACTAGTGTTTGTTGCACTGTATATCATTCCTATGAAAGTTTGGGCTTTCTGCTTCTCTTCACAGGGAGCCCAGCAGTCCTTGGAGGCAGCAGCTCAGAAGACAGGAGAGCCTCAAAGTTGTATAAATAAAGGGCTGATATGTTCAAACGGAAAAGAATTTTACACACGCAAGCTGCATATCGACATGACGCCGTTCCTGAAGGTGATATCACACTGAGAAGACGAGGGGTTTTATAGACACATACACAGGAATTCCAGTTAATATACTTCTACATGGTACAAAAACAGCTTCAGAAGTCCCTCAGAGCTCCTGCATTATCAGAAGGGACAGAAAATAGGCAGTTTGTAGCAGATGAAGAAAGAACAAATTAGGACAGTAATCACAGCCAGCCGTCGGGAACAAACCAGTAGGTGTCTGGTTTGGGTGGTGGGGGACAGGAAACAGAGGGAAGAAAGAATAACTTTAAACCACCTCGTAAAACAGGCAAATATAATTCATTTTATCTTGACAGCAGCTAATATACTTGTTACCGTTTTACCACTATAACTTGCTAGAGTCCATATTCCTACTGTAGAGAAGATTAATTCTTGAGTTAAGTATTTAGAAGTCAACTGCAGATTCTCTTCTGGATATCTATCTGGTCTTGTTTTCTGTTCTCTAAGAGTTTATTGATCTCCCAAGCTCGGCTTCATTTCTAGCGAAAGGTACTGAGAGTTCCTGTAGTGAGGATGGCATTTGTCCATCTCTGCAATACACCTTCCCACCCCAGCATCTAACACAGCACCTGGCACATGGAAGGTGCTCATTAAATGCTCCGTGAATTGACCTGTCCTTTTCATCCCATAGCCATCTGGTTTAAGGTCCTTTTTTCCACCCATTCTTTGGCCTCCTCAGAACTTACTGAACTAAAAATAAGAGGCCATGGAATCAATCCTTTTATACTACCTTAGAGGACAATATCCCAGGCCCTTGATAAGAAGTGACTCAGAAAGACAGAAAAGGGGAGAAGAGACCAAATACTTGCAGAGTTCATGATGGTGGTGCTATCTAGTGCTATAGACTGGCAGGGTCTTTGGAGGTCATAAGGTTCACCCTCCTAACTAGCTAATCCAGAGTTCTCAGGTTACACCTTCTCTGGGCTGCCCCAATACCAGTTCTGCAAGGTGGGGCTTTGATTAAGAGTCATACATTTGCCCAAAATCTGTCTCTCTCCATGACTGGGCTCTGCTTTCCAGGACTTTCTCTTAAATAGGTTCTTCTCCAGTGGTGGAAAGCTGGCTGCTAGCTTCTCTTTCCCTGGTCATTACCAAACTGAATACAAACCAACTTGAGTCACTGTCCATACCCAAATGAAATGTCATTGGCTCACCCTGGAACCATAGCGACTGAGAATGGAGAAAGGAAAGGTGTCTGACAAAGGAAAATGGGGCATTTAAATGACAAGAAGAGCCAGTCATGGTGGCAGGTGCCTGTAGTCCCAGCTAATTGGGAGGCTAAGGCAGGAGGATTACTTGAGACCAGGAATTAGAGGCTGCTGTGTGCTCTATTCCTGCCTGTGAATAGCCCCTGCACTCCAGCCTGGGCAACAGAGCAAGACTCCTTCTCTACAGCAAAAAAAAAAAAAGCTACAAGAAGGGAGAATGATTCTGGGCAGCAACATGAAAGATGTTTGCTACAGGTATTTAAAAAAATATTGCCATGCTCCATTACTGATATTAGTGAAACTGTCTCTTTTATTCTTAGCAATAGTCTAGTTCTTCTTTTACGGCTTGAAGAATTATGGTTGGTACTTTCTGGGAAGAGATATCATTATCATAATCACTATTCGTTCACTTAACCAATACTTGAGCACCTGCAACCTACCATGTGTTTGGTACTTTCTGGGCATTTGGGATTTATCAATGAACAAAACAGATCAAGATCCCTTCCCTGCTCCAGGACAGGGCCTGCAACAGAAAATAGACGTAATAAACAAGCAAAGTGTCTAGCATTTTCAAAGGTGATAATTGCTAAGGAAATGAGATAAGAATATATTTATGGAACATCTAAGAACTGCAGAATTCAGAGAGGGGAATTTTACAATAATTGTTTGTATATTTAGTGCCCAAGATGCTTTCATGTTACACTTTTTTGCAGTTCTGGCACAGCACTGTGGAAGGAAAAGTGTTGTCATCCCTAAGGCCCACGTTCTAGTCCACCCTCCTGGAGACTCACAGAAATATTAGCTCAGCCTGTTTTCACAGGACTCACGAAGCACACACTTGGCTTTCTGACTCCCAGACTGGTCTTTGCCCAAAAGACTATACTTCCTGTTGGGAATGTTCAGTGTTAACAGCTATCCCTAGATAGACCTTCTCCTTATTGATATGGTAGCTCCCAGATTCTTAGGTACTGCCCTGTAGTGAGACACGGTACCAGGGTAGTACAGACAAAGATGGTGGAGTTCCAACAGAGAAAAGCACACAGGCTGTCCTCCACATTTGGAGCTATACAGAAACCAACTCCTTCTGTACATTCATTCGTGTATATCCTGCCTGTCCACAGGGCATTTCATGCATTTTTGCCTGGTGTATGTGGGAAGCATTGCACATTACATGGGATGAGGGTAGGAGATAAGAAAGATCAAGGCAGAAAAAGAGAATGAAGAGAGATGCAAATGATCACAGTTGTTAACATTATTGGGCACTTATTCTGCACCTGACTTTGTTCTAAGTTTTATACGCATGCACTTATTTAATTCACAAAATGAATCGAGGCAGGTAGAATTATCTCATTTTAGAGATGAGAAAACTAAGGCATTGAGAGGTTAAGTAACTTCCTGAATGTTATACAGTTGGTAAATGGCAGAAACATGATTCAGAGTTGGGCAGCCCAGCTCCAGTGCCTGTGCTCTCAACAGTCCACTGTAAAGCTTCACTGCAGACCCCAGCTGAGCCCTATCCAATCAAAACACTGCCTATCGTCTTAGCTAAGCAGCCAGCTCTCCTCCCTCTAGAAAATTCCATCCCCGTGGACACATTCAGTCCTCTGCAGGAAGATTTTCTGATCCCACAGGACTTTGCTCTTCCCTCCACTCCCACCCAAACTCCACTTGGTTTCACAAGCTGGCGCCAGTGGAAAGCTTTCTTTCTCAATGATCATTCAGTTCCCTTCGACCAACATATGTTGAGCATTCTGTGTGTATCAGACACTGTGCTAGGCACTGAGGACACACAGATGAATCATCTCCATCCTCGGCCCTCCAAGGAGCCTAGACTCTAAGAGGAAGACCAACAATGAAACAGATAGTATCAACACAATGTCGTGGCAGAGGCAGGCTCAGGGTGCTGTGGGAGAGACTCATTCATTTCCCATTTATTGTATGTAGCATCCTCCTCAGATTTAAGGACCTCTTTACAACACAGAAGGCAACACTATTAGCCCATTATATAGGATGATTTGTTTATATCAGGCATAGATTTGGGGAAACATGATTGATCCAGAAGTACATCTGGGTTTGGGTTTATTTAAAAATTGAGCCATGTTTGCAAAAAATCTATTCTGTTTTTCAAAAAGAAATGGTAATTGATGAATGAATTAGAATAGCATTTTTTTTTCAGGAACTTTTTAAATTATCGGGGTTAGCTCCTGGTAGTGGGGGAGAAAATAGCAATAATGCCTATTAATGCCAGCTACAGATTCAAATATACTTAGACTCCACATTGACATCAAAGGGTGTGTATGTTATGCCTAGAAGATCTGAAGAATGAGAAATAAGCTTCCACCTCACAGCCATCACACAGACAGTACACAGTGCCCTCAAATGCAAGGTAGAGGAACCAGCCTGAACGTGGGCACAGAGCCAGATGTGCCTGGAGTTAGAGCAGACCCCACCTGTTTTGAGGCCGGTCCCAGGCTTCACTCATGTGGACTGGTGTGGATACATCCCACCAAGTGGAGGATGGCTACCAATGCCACTGAATCTTGTGGTCACATTGGGGAGAAATGGCCTGGATTTCCATGAATGGAAACAACAGAGAAATAATACTTGGCTTAAGACATTGCCCAAAGACTGAATTGGTTTGCCTCAGGAGATAAGTTCTGGTCCCTAGAATCATTTAAATATGCTTTCTTGACCACTTTGGCAGGAAAGTTGTAGAGGGATCACAAGCTGGTTTCAAGATTTTTTTTTTTTTTTTTTTTGAGACAGAGTCTCTCTTGCTCTGTTGCTTGGGCTAGAGTGCAGTGGCATCATCCTAGCTCAATGCAGCTTCCAACTCCTGGGCTAAGTGATCCTCCTGCATTAGCCTCCGTGTAGCTGGGACTACAGGCATGTACAATTATGCCTGGATATTTTTTTTTTCTTTTAGAGATGAGGTCTCACGATTGCCCAGGCTGGTCTTGAACTCCTGGCCTCAAGTGATCCCCCCACCCCAGCCTCCCAAAATGCTTGAATTATAGGCATGAGCCACCACACCTGGCCTGATTTCAAGATTTAATGATTCTAGGACACTTGAATAATATTGCCAGGGAAAATATTCAGAACATTGAGTCTATTTCCAAAAGTATGAAGCTCAGGATTAAATGGAATATTATCTATATTAAAGTGTCAAATGAGTAGTTGGGAAGCCTTGCAGAGCTTCTCTGAGTGACCTTGTAACACTTTTGGGACTCTGTTTCCTCTTTAACAAAACAGAGGTAATAATACTGGGACTTCCATACCTGCCTTTCAACAGTGAGGTGAGAATTACATGAAATAATTTTCAAAGAATGTTCACATCTATTAAGGACTCAATTTGTAAGGCAGAAAGGAACAAGCATCATTGATCCGTGCTAAGGGCCTGGCCCCTCCCTTACTGAACCTTCTTTAAACTTCCTATCACCCTTCCTGGTAAGTGTACAGATCCCCACTGTTCAGATGAGGAAACTGAGGCTTGGAGATGATCAGTCACATGGCTGGCAGCAAAGGCAGCTAGAATTCTGCCCGGGCGTGGTGGTTAACGCCTGTAATCCTAGCACTCTGGGAGGCCGAGGTGGGAGGATCGCTCAAGGTCAGGAGTTCGAGACCAGCTTGAACAAGAGCGAGACCCCGTCTCTACTAAAAATAGAAAGAAATTGGCCAAACAACTAAAAACAGAAAAAATTAGCCAGGCATGGTGGCACATGCCTGTAGTCCCAGCTACTTGGGAGGCTGAGGCAGAAGGATTGCTTGAGCCCAGGAGTTCAAGGTTGCTGTGAGCTAGGCTGACACCATGCCACTCTAGTCTGGGCAACAGAGCAAGACTCTGTCTCAAAAAAAAAAGAAAACAAAAAGGAAGCCAGGATTCAACGTACAAAACCCGCAATACTGGATATTGATGAGGTCTGTCTATTCTGTTCCATTGAAGAATTAATTGTACCTCTTTGTTCTGGCTTCAGAACCTGAGGGGGAGCAGAGATTTGATAGTATATCTTAATGTTAGTAACACAGCATATCTTACGATTTTCATACACCAGTTTTCTTTTTTTAATAAAAACATGTGGGATCTTTTTTAATATACTAAAAAAGTTGTACTACATTGTAGTTGAAACTTTTAAATGAGATACTGATTTTTTTCCGTTATTGAGAAAGTATTGAAATTAGTCATTTATATTTGTGTATTACATGGTATGTCACACAGAATTTCCAAATGTAGTTTCCCAGTTTCTGGTTAAGCCTTTCAGAAACTCTGTACAATATTTGTTATTGCTCCCATTTCAGAGATGGAGAAGCTGAGGTTCAGCAATAAGTCATGCAGCCACTCAAGGCAGGCTGGAACCTCCTCTTCTGACTCCTGCATCCATGCTCCTCCATCCTCCCTGCACTTCCCTAAGAAGGCCTGCGTGGGCCTGGAAGTACCATGCTCACTGGGGTGCTGTGCATGAGGATGGAGGGCAGGACCGATAGAAGGTTTTCCAATGACAGAGGAGAACCTAAGATCATTTGTCCAGTGCCTGTGGGCATACAGTTGAAGAAACTGAAGCTCAGGGGTTAAGAAACGCCCATAGTCTGCACAACATGAAGTGTAGGAGTTAGGACTTCAGTGCAACCAGTCTGACTCCAGGACCTGCACCCCAGCCACTTGGGAAACTGTCTGTCACATGCTGGTTTCAATGCTGCAGTTTGTATTTACAAAGTGTTTGTGACTCCCCCTCAACCCCGCCAGTCCTATAATACCACACTGCTGCCAGTGCTCTTTCTAAATATAGCTCGGTTCTATCACTGGTTTGCTTGAAATTATTTACTATGTCCCCATTGGCCTCCTGGTTGAATTCCCTGCATCAGATATGTATTTCTTTTACAAATAGAAACATATAACAAATGCAATTTTTTTAAAACTCCAAATTGCAACATGCAGGATCTGGCCTGTGTCTACTTTAAATCATCCACACACTGCCCCCTGCACCAAACTGCCCCCAACCAGCACATGCTCCTTCCTCTGCCTGGAATTGTCCTACCTTCCCTCACTGCAAGATTTAGCACTGTCTGCTGGTAAACAAAACTTCCCAGCCTAATTTAGCTCCACTTCCCATGAGGCCCGGCAGAAACCTGTCATAATCTGCCACAACATTTATCACGCGGCATTGCAAACTGACTTGTCGTTCCTCCACAAGTCAGTGAGCATCCCACGAATAGATCTTTCATCTTCGTGTGCTCAATGCCTAGCACAGCATCTGGCACACAGCAGACACTCAATAAATGTTCATTAGCTGAACGAGCAGAGGAAGAGTAGATGACGTGGCCAGCATACCAGAGCTAGGATTGGAATTTGCAGTCCCTAGGTTGGTCTTGCTCACTCACCAAGTATTGTCACCTGTGTTTCCATCCCTCCGTTTAGTTACTGTATTTGTAACTCGTATTAAAAGTGACAGAGCATTTTATTTAGTTTTAGTCTTTTTAATCAAATTTTGAATCTGAAATATACTCAGAAAGTTTAAAAAATTTTAAGTATAAAACAGTGTGTCTTTGAGCTGTTCAGTTTCCTTCCCTGGAACAACCTCTGTTGCTAGTTTCCTGTGTGCTCTTCCTGAGATGTAGAATGCGTATATAAACAAGTACAGTTAGATAAATTCACAGATAGATATTTTTATGCAAATTTAGCATATTAAACACATTGTCCAGAGTCTTATTATTTTTTTATTTAGTATATCTTGGAGTTCTTTCTGTTAATTCACACAGATGCCTTGTTCCTTTTAATGGTTGCATGGTATTCCATTGTATAAACTAACCATAATTTATTTGACTAGTCCCCAATTGATGGGATATTTACATTGCTTCCAATCCGTTCAATGAATGAATGACCTTAAGTATAAATTATTTCACATGCGTGTTCATATATCTAAAAATGATAGCTTTTCTGAGACTTTTCTAAGAGATATACAATTGAATGGATAGAGTTTCAAATAATCCTAATTTATTTTTCTGACAAGTAGTCACCTGAAGATTTTTTTCCAAATCCCTGACTCTCTCTGCCTTCATCTCCCTGTCTGTGAAATGAGAAGAATATTCCTTGCCCCTGAAGGCTCATAGTTGCATATTGTTGAGGCTGAAGGTTTATTCTCCTTGGCTTTGAAATTCTTCCAGAGGAGGAAGCTTGTTTCTCCCTTTCAGTCTAATTTCTTGTTCGATTAAAAGGCTTTATAAACAGGGATTAAAAAAAAATTCTCTCTTTCTAGTTTTTTAACTTAGCAGTTTGCTATCACCAAAGCAGATGTTTTTCCTGCAATATTTCTTTAAACCTTTCCATTTATTCAGGGATGAATTTTTTTACTATACCAGGCCGAATCGGCTTCATCTCCAAAATGAAAAACCCAAAAGAAGGAAAATTATTTACCTGCTTTAGCTTTTTTATGTCAGCATATCTCATCAGCTACAAACATTAAGCTGACAAGTAAGAAACCCACAGGGTAAAAGGCCACCAAGTGAGGAAACTTAGAGGGAAACTAAAGAGAGTGCCAAATTAGCAGATAATTAATATTTTCTTCCCAAAGCAGGTAGCATCTTTGAAAGTGGAAAGTTGATTGTCACTAAAGGGTGAAGGTAAACAGAGAGACCCGGGGGCCTTTCACATCAGATTCCAGCTTTATTGCTGAAATGAAGCTGTGGATTGAGCAGGGATCTGAGTGACCAAATCCCAAAACTGGCCTCGTCGGACACACAGGACTTAACCTGGGCCACCGACTGCCACATTACTTTGGTACTAAAGAGCTGCTTTTCCAGCGATTCTCAGTCCTGGCTGCATATTGGTAGCACCCTAGAGGCCTTAAAAATGTCCCAGCTCCCGAGTGTCTGATTTTATTGTTTGGGCTTAGGTCCTGGGAATTATGTTTTTAAAAACTCCTCAAATAATTCTAATGTGCAGCCAGAGCTGAGAACCAGTGTTATGGAGACTTCTGGGTGGTGGGACTGCAAACAGCTTGTATGACTCAGGGAAAGAAGGAAGAGGGGATCAAATATGATGAAAACCCAATCCGTGGTAATCCTGGGAACTCCACAAAAGGACAGGCTGACCCTTCAGCTTCCCCGCTTTAAATCCTCAATGCCTTGCATTTGTCCTCAAGATAAAGACCAAAGTCTTTAACCTGCCTTCAAGGCTTTTGGGATCTGACTCCTCCACACCCTGCCCACTTCCCTCAGTCTCTGCTCTAGTCATGCCAGTCCTCCCTCAATCCCTGGAGGTCCCCTGCTCCCTTCTGCCAGTTGCCCTTTGCCTGTGACATTTTTCCCCCAGTAAACTTCTACATATGCCAGGCATCAAGCACTTCCCAAATGAATGGGACAAGACCCATCAAAATAAGCACAACTAAGAACCTAACAAGCCTTCCTTGCTTTTTAAGCCCATTCACACCAGTAGTAGCCTTCTTGGACGCTTAAGTTGAAACAAGGTGACAAAGAAGGAAAAGAAACCACTGAGAAAACTGGATTCTCTTTTACCGAAGAGAATGGACCACAGGAGTGTTTGCATTTGTTTTGTCTTATGTATTCTTTGTTGTGTGTTAACCCAATAGGACAGTGGAGATGCACCGGACTATCATGAAGAACCAAGCGAAGCCCCCAGAGAAAGTCATCAAGACAGCCAAGGTAGAGACAGCTGGGTTGGGTTTCATACTCTTATACTTGTCGGAAAAACTTTGCACTGTTAAAAGCTGTTAATGGGCCAAGGGCTGGAAGTCAGAACACAGACCAAAGTGCTGAGTTCAGGCTCCAATGTGTTAATGCAGCACTTGCTGCATCACCAGCCAAACAATAATAAAATGCTTTAAGTCCTTGGACTTACTGAAAGATTTCTCTCCTGCCAGAGGCTGCAGATTGATATAAAAGAGTGGAGACTCTGGGGACATTACAAAAAGGCCCCACAGGCACCTCTACCTCTTTGTTTCTCCCACTTTCATGGGGGGCTTGGATACACAGGTGTGCGGGCTGAGGTCCCCTGCCTAGAGAGATAACATTCCAACAGAGGGGTGACTTGTTATCTTTAGAGACCCAGCCCTTGTCACCTGTAGCTCTGTGTGGCCAGAGCCACTTGATTGTGGCTTCCTCTAAAAATGATGCTACATTTGATGATGACCATGGTGGTGGTGGTAGTGCTTCTAGGAAATATTGGGCCCAGAACCACTGAGCTTCTTGGAATTGTTCATGTCTCCAGGCCCTGAACTAGACTCTTAGCTCTTTCCTGGGGCACCTGCGTATGCTACGTGATGCTGCAGCTGGGCTAGGCCCAGTGTCAGTAGCAGCTTCCTCACTGCTTCTTGCATGAGTGGAAGCAGATGTGTGAGATTCTTGCATACTCAAGGAGTGGATGCAGGGCCAGACAGGATTGTGCTTATTGTTTGCTGTACAAAGGTATCCGCAAAGGGAGTACGAGGGGGCTGAAATCCAGCCTGTGCTCTGCTGCCTAAGCCATGTACCCCTGCACTGGGTCACAGCCGCCCAGAGGGGGCTCCTTTTCCTACTTGGCCCTTCTACTGGGGCACCTTTTTCTAATTCACATAAAAGGTGCTGCATGCGCTAGCAGCTGCGGGACTGAACTGCTAAGCTGAGGGCATGGGCTCTGGAGTTGGACTACCCTCTGCCTACCTTCTGTGCCTCAGTGTCCTCATCTGAAAACAGCAACCTCTCATAAGGTCGCATGAGAAACAGATGAAGTAATTCTTGTAAAGTAGCCTTTTAGCGAATATGAATCTTGACTTGGATATCACAGCAAATAAATATCTATCGGCTTGTGATCACTGTTTAGCAATCTGGGAAATGACATCATGACTCCTCCTATCTCCTCTGGACCCTTTGCGATGAACACAAAATAAATGTGCAAAGTCACAGATTTTGGATTTCACCCTCATCTTTTACTGTTTACATCTTTTATCATTTCTTTCAGTTGACATCCTAATCAAAATAATTTTCATACCAATTTTAAAAGACCTCACTGTTTCTGGATATCAGACAGTACTATATTACAGTAGCCTGATCCCTGGGTTTGGTCAAGTTTTTAAGCAGGGTTTCTGCTAACATGAGGCTCTTGCCATCTCTGTTTTCAAAGCTGAGTGACACTAGCCAAGGAAACGTACTCCAGCCTTCAGATCTTCCGTATCATAAATCACATACGCAGAATGTGAACACTGACAGGGTTCCAATGTTTTGGCCAAGTGCAATGGAGGTTTTAGGCAATACAGAATGTGGCCAAATCTAAGCAATGACCAAGTCAGTCAAAACAGATTTTCTGTCTCATGACAGAAAGGCAAGCTCCAGCTGAGTTCCATAAAGGTTACACAGACTATCTTTAATGCAATGAAATATCACTGCAGAAAATTAAAGAAGGTATTTTCCTGTCCTGAATGATAAATGCTAATGTTTAAAAAAGGATTTCAAGTCTTTGAAGGAAAAAAAGGAAGAAGTGCCAAGGAATTTTTTTAACTATTTAAGGATCAATTTCTCCACCACCCACTCCCTTAGGTCTTCAGGCTAATTGTCAGGATTTTTTTCCTACTCTAAATGAAGTCATGATCTTCATGGTTAATTAATAAGCACTGAGCCCAATGCCACCTCCAGTGAGAATACCATAAGTCTTGGACTTGTCGAGAATACTGCATGCAAGTTTTCACCAGATAGGCCAAATGAGCAACCTCCAAATCAAAGGGGGAAATTGTTTTTGTTTTAGTTACAAAACTTTTCTTTCCACCCATCCACTGATCCTGGCTACAGCAGGAGCAATAGGGAGGGGTCAGGAGGGCTTCCTAGAGGTGATGACTATAAAGTGTCTCATTTAACTTTTATAACAATCCTGTAAAGAAGAAACCTTGTTATCCTCATTTTTCAGATGAGACAATTGAGGCACATAGAAGTTTAGTACCATGTCTTCGGTCACAAAGCCGGGGATGGTGAGGCTCCAGGTCTGACTGACCGCCCCAAGCTCTGTCTTGCTAGGTTGCTAAAAGCTATCAAAAAGAGGGTTTGACATCCTGGAGTGCTCTCAGGTAGCCCAGGAGAAGAGAGCAAGGTCAAGAGAAAATGGAGTCTTAAAGAAATGCTTCACACACACACCAAGTGGAGAAATCTGAATGAAGAGATTCTTCAGGCAGGTGTTTCAAAGAGAAAAAAAAAAATGTGGCAAATTGGGGGACGGGAGGGGAAGACAAAATGGCCCAGCAGTGGAGGCATCTGCCTCCTTGGCAGCGGCAGGGGGCCGGCAGCCGAGCGGGGAGCGCCACTCCTCCCCAGGGCTCTGGCAGCTTTTGTGACTTCAATAGCGCCGCTGCGGGTCCCCGCGGCGCCACGGAGGCTCCAGACTAGCGCCTTCTCTGCTCCGGGAAGTCCTCGCGTCCTTACAAAAGGAGCTCCCAGCCCGTGAGCTCAAGACCCCAGGCGGGTCTCTCCCCAAGGCTAGGCTCTCCGGGTGTGTTGCATCTTTTAGTCTCGTCTTTTCCTCTCTGCGGTAGCTTGTGATGTCTCCACACGCTGGGACCGCCTGAGGAATCCATCCCTAGGTGGAGACTAGCAGAGATAGAAAGTCTACAAAGCTGAAAAGCAGACAGGCATAGGTCCTGGGGAAAAGGTGGGAGGCAGGCAAACCCCTGGAGTGCCAACCAAACAATTTGGACTTTGTACAGTTTTCTTTTGTCTAGTTTTTCCACACATAGTCACTTGAGGGAGGGAGAAAAGGGAAGTAATTTTTGCCACCTACTGTGAAGCAAGACATGATGCTAGGTGCTTTATGTATGTATATCTCATTTTATCTTCACCATAATTTATGAGATAAAGTGCATTGTCCCTATTTCACAGAGAGGCTCAGAGAGGTTAGGCAACTTTCCCAATGTCACACAGACAGTAAGTAGAGGAGCTGAGAGATAAACCCAGGTTTCTATGACTTCAAGGCCCTCGGGTTTTTAAAGAGTTTTAACAGCATCCATGTGTTTCTGATTAGGAAATAATTACTAAGTCAGGGAAACACCCACAAAATTATGGCGGCATTTTTTTTAAAGCCAGCATGAATCTTGGAGGTTATTTAGAATCTCTAGAAGTTCTTTTATATTATGGATGAAGCAACCTGAGGCCTACAAGTCAAGAGAATTATGCAGTCACAGCTAATTTTTAAAACCAAGGTAACTGGAGTCTCTGCCAGTATTTGTGTTTATCTAGTTCAGTTCAACTCAGTTTTGAAGGCCTTTCCTCAGGGGCAGTTCCCAGCTCCACGAATAAACAGCTCCAGAAGGAGCAAGTATTAATATAATGATTGCCCAACCTGTGCAAAGAAGTAAAGAGTAGCCAGTGTTGGAAGAGTTTCTCCTAAAGCTGTGGAGAACACAGGGAGACCAGAAGCGTGTGCCCAGGAGTCCAGGCAGTGCCACCCACCAGAATCTACAGCCCGGACGGCAGCGCCACGCGAAGACCAGCCTCACGGTGTGCGTAGGGTCTCCTTGCTCCCCTCGCTGCCCGCTCGTGAGGCCTGCACGGTCTCCATGCACTGCCGGGCCCTGCTAGCTGCAGCCCACAGTACTACGTGCAGAAAATTCTGCTAATTCTTAGAACCTAGGTGACCTACACACTCCGGTGCTGCTTAACTTTTCCTTCTGGAAAGTATTTCAAAGTTCTCCTTCAGAGGGGAAGAGAAGGAAGTGAGAAGTGATGTATCCTTCAGAATGTTTCTGGTTTACTCCCACTCAGCCCAGAAAAACCCTAAGAAAGTCCCCAGAGTCCCAGAACACAGCTGTTGCCCCTTGATTTTGAAAATTCTCTTCACCTTCCAGGAAGGAAAGCTCATTTCTAACGTGGGACCTAAATTCATCAAAACCAGAAAGCGGCTGAAACGGAGAAAAGGACAACATAAGAAAGGAAAATTATAGACCAGTCTCTCTTATGATCAAAGATACAAAACTCCTAAATAAAATATTAACCAATCAAATTCTTAAACTTATATTTAAAAAATAATAATAATACACCATGACTGAGTTTGAGTTATTGTAGGAATTCAAAGATGGTCTAACATTTGAAAATCTGTTTATGTAATTCACATCAAGAGACTGAAGGGGAAAATCTTTCGGATCACCTCAATAGATACAAGAGGAAAAAAATTATAAAATTCGCCCATTCGTGATTAAAAATTATCAAACTAAAAATAAAAGAAGAGAATTTCCTGATTTTGATGAAAAGTACCTACGAAAAATCTACAGTGAACATCACACTTTCATGGTAGCACTTTAGAAGCATTGCCTTTAGAGACAGGACTAGGACAAGGATGCCCTCTGTCACTGTTTCTGGTCAACATCGTACTGGCAGTCCTAGCCAGCACAGCAAAGAAAACAGGAAAGATGAAAGGATGGAAAGGAGGAAATGACAATGTCGTTCCCACATCATATTATTACTTATATGGAAAATCCAAGGGACGCTACAGGCAAACCATTAAAAGACAACGATTAAAAGAATTCAGCAAGATTACTAAATACAGATTAATACACAAAAATCAATTGTGGAAAAAGTGATTCAAAAGATAAAGCACAATTTAAAATGGAATTTTAAAATAATTATTATTATGGAAAACCCCAAACATGCACAAAAGTGAACAGAGCAGCACAGTGAACCCCATATACCCATCTCTTGACCAATATTGTTCACCTACTTCCGCAATTCCTTCCTATCTTCCATATTATTTTGAAACAAATTCCAAGCTTATATCATTTTACCCATATATACTTGAGTACGTATCTCTTAAAGATAAGAAAGGACTCTTTTGACATAACCATAATACCATTATTATACCAAAAATTAAAACAATTCTTTCATGTAATTGAATACTCAGTTTTCAAAGTTCTAATTATCTCATAATTATTATAATTATTTTGGTGTTTGTTTGCAATTGGTTGACATAGCCTTTAAGTCTCATTTAATTTATAGATTCCCTCCCATTTTAACCCCAACCCTTAGTTTATTTTTAGGCAATTGGGTCACTTGTCCTGTTGAGTTTCCCACAATCTAGATTTTGCTGATTGCATCCTCATGGTGCACTGTAACGTGTTTCTCTGTCTTCTATATTTCCTGTATGTTAGTACTTGGATCCAGAGACTGGATCAGATTCGGGTTTGGTTTGGTTTTTCCTTTTGGCAAGAACACTTCATGGAGGACATTTTGTTCTGCTATAGGAGACATACTGTTTGCTTGTCTCTTCATGATGCCAGCAGCTACAGATGTATTAATTTATTAGAGGCTGCAAAATAGTGATAATGAACTTCTAGCATTCCTTCTTTGCCTGTTAGTTGGGAAACTCCTACAAAGGGAAACTTTTCTTCATCCGCTATTTAGTTATCCAATGGTATAGTTTATATAAGAAGGCAGGATAAATGCTTAATTCTTTTCCTTTATTTACTAGTTTTCATAAAAATGAGTTGGTTTCCCAGCATCCTCCTACAGTGACCTAGTTATTTTTTTAATATAATTATGAACTTGTAGATTTAAATGTATGAAGATATAATTTTTAAATATAACATTTACAATAGTTTGTATATATTTATTATTAGATAGGAGATATATATATATCCTATCCATAAGTCTACAAAAGGATGTATAAGACTTTCATGAATTATAAAATTTTATTAAAGTAAACCTGAATAAATATAATGTTCTATATAATATTGTATGTGATGTTCATAGTTAGGAAGACTCCGTATCATAAAGATGACAATTCTCCTAACTTAATCTATAAATTCAATTCCAATGTTTAAAATCTCCAACAGGGTTTTTGCTGAAACATGATTAGCTGATCTTAAAATTCATATAGAAGGGCCAAAAATAGCTGCCTTGGTCTGAATGTGTCCCCCCAAAATTCATATGTTGAAAGTGAATCACCAGTGTAATGGTATTAGGAGGTGGGGACTTTGGGAGGTGATTAGGTCATGAGAGCAAGTCCTCGCGAAGGGGATTAGTGCCTTTATAACAGAAGCTTTAGAGAGCTGCCTCGCTCCTTCCACCATGTGAGAATACAGCAAGAAGGTGCCCTCTGTGAAGCAGAAAATAAGCCCTCATCACACACTGAATCTTCCAGCACCTTGATCTTAGACCTCCCAATCTCTAGAACTGTGAGAAGTAAATTTCTGTTATTTGTAAGCCACCCAATTTATGGTATTTTTTTACAGCGGCCCAAACCAAATGACACTAGCCAATACAATTTGGAAATATCCAATAAATTGAAGATGCATATATCCAACAACTGAACAATTTTATCTCCAGATATACCTTACAGAAGGTATTTTATGTATGGACAGTGACTCACCTGAAAAGGTTCATTGCAGCATTGTATGTAATCATTAAAAAATTGTAAATAGTGAAAACGGCCATCAACAGTAAAATGGATAAAAAAACTATCATATGTTTATACAATGGAATATTGTATAGCAGCTTAAAATAAATGAAAACTACATGTATTAACATGGGTTAATCTTCAAAAACATAATGTTAATCAAAATAAAGCAAGTTGTAAAAGTTATATAAAACATACTACTTACATAAAATTTTAACATGTAAAATAATACTATATGTTGTTTATAGGTACACTTATATATGATGAAGATATAAAAATATGTATGAGGACTGATAAATACCAAATTTAAGAGACTGGTTACCTCTGGAAAGAGAGTAAGGGAAATGGGGTTGCGTGTGTCTTAATCCATTTTGTGCTGCTATAACAGAATGCCTGAGACGGTTAATTTCTAAAGAACAAAAATTTATTCTCTTATAGTTCCGGAGACTGGGAAATCCAGAATCAAGGTACCACTTTCTTACTCTGTTCTTTAATGGCAGAAGGCAGAAGGCCAAGAGAGAGTGAAACCATTCCCACAAGCCCCTTTGTTTTCTTGGTGGGGGTGGGGGGTGTGGGAATAGTGGGAGGGGAGAGGGGGGGGGTGAGAAGATACCAACTTTGGGCTCAAGTAATCCTCCCACCTCAGCCTCTCAAGTAGCTGGTACTGCGGGCACCTGCCACCCCTGCCACTGCTCCTGGCCCACAAGTCCTTTTTATCGCAGCATTAATCCATTCATGAGGGTGGAGCCCCAGGACCTAAACACTTAACGTTAGGCCCCACCTCCATCACTGTTGCATTGCATATTGTTTCCAACACAGGAATTACGAAGGAGACCAAAACACTCGAACCATAGCAATATGTGATACAATGAAGTCTTGGACTACAACTTAAATGTTTTCTTTCTCTATAAAAAATGGGAATCGAATATGGCAAAACACTGAAATTTCACAAAACTAAGTGGTAAATCTATGAGTAATGATTATGGAGTATTTTTTCTGTGCTATAAATCCTTAAGATATTTTATAGATTATTTTTAAAGCAGTTAAAAGTTGTAAGTTATTATTCAAAATACTGACTTAATTTGTTCCAATGCATCCTAAGTACCAGGTTATTTTACTGGGAGAAAAAAAAAAAATCACCCATCATCTACATCCGAAAACTTGAAAGGATTTCAATTCTAATCAAAGTGGTGAAATTACACCAATGTAGAGCCTCAGCTTTTGGTCAATACAAACGCGCCCTCTGCTGGTCCTGTCGTGCCCTGTCCCAAAGTTCAAAAATAGCCGTGAAGAGCAGCCAAGGTCTTCAATGAGGCAGCTGTTTCTGAGCCAGCCATGTCAATAAAGAAAAACCCTCAGGGCCCTCCGTCTGTCAGGACAATACCTCAGTTAGCTCCCGCGCTCTGTTGATAGTACAGAGTATTCAAAACAAAAGAAATTCTGGCCGGGGCGGTGGCTCACACCTGTAATCCTAGCACTCTGGGAGGCCGAGGCGGGAGGAACGTTTGAGTTCAGGATTTCGAGACCAGCCTGAGCAAGAGCAAGACCCCATCTCTACTAAAAATAGAAAGAAATTAGATGGACAACTAAAAATAGAAAAAATTAGCCGGACATGGTGGCGCATGCCTGTAGTCCCAGCTACTCGGGAGGCTGAGGCAGGAGGATCGCTTGAACCCAGGAGTTTGAGGTTGCTGTGAGCTACCCTGACGACACAACACTCTAGCTAGGGCAACAGAGAGAGACTGTCTCAAAAAAAAATTCTAAGGTACAGCCCCAACCAGCCTTTCCAATTTTCTCAACCGCCTTGTGCATCAACAGTCTTGTCCCACCTCCAAAGTCTGGAGGTTGACGTGTGAGACAGTGGACGCAACCCTGAACGTCTGGGAGCGGCGGAAGGAAATCCAAGTTGCAAAGAGGCTTGTGGGGTGGGGGGACCACAGTCGAGAACATTGCATTGAAAATGGATTAACTGTAGTATTAAGGGAATGGTGGTGGGATGACGGCTGAAGTTTTTCCTTTCAAATCTTTCTTTAAATATATAACACCTTCGAATAAACAAAATTGAGGAGAAATTAATTCATGCAAGAATCTACTGCTCAAACAGAGAGATAAAGACAGGGATTGAATGTTAGAGTCTTCCTTTCAAAAACAGTTTTTTGTTTTTAGGGTTTTTTTGTTTTATTATAATATTCGTCTTCTCCACTAGAAGTTAAGCTCCCTAAGACCAGCATCTGTGTCCATCCTACTCACCGTTATATTCATAGCACCCAGCACAATGCCTGGCATGTCATAAATATTTAATAAATGTGATAAATGAAGGAATGAATGACCATTTTCTTGGAATATAAATTGGTACAAATTTTCTAGGTAACAATTTGGCAGTTGGCATTATACCATAAAGCCTGCATCCTAGCCAGGTGTGATGGCTCACACCTGTCATCCTAACACTTTGGGAGGCTGAAGCAGGAGGATCACTCAAGGCCAGGAGTTCAAGACCAGCCTGAGCAATTGGAGCCAGATGACAACAAAAAAAATTAATTTCTCTACAAAAAAAATTTATTTTAATTTCTCAACAAAAAATTTTTTTAAAAATTAGCCAGGCATTGTGGCACATACCTGTATTCCCACCCACTCCGGAGGCTGAGGCAGGAGGATCACTTGAGCCCAGAAGTCTGAGGTTGCAGGGAGTTATGATGATACCACTGCAGTCTAGCCTGGGCAACAGAGCAAAAACTGTGTCACAAAAAAAAAAAAAAAGAAAGAAAAGACTATACATCCTTTAATAATCAGAGACATGGACAAAGAATAAATCTTTTAATAATCAAAAACATTCCTTTCCAGGATATTCTATGTAAAGTTCTTTATAGTTATAAAAAATTAGAAGCAATATGAATTTTTAAAATTACATGGTTAAGGCAATTGTGATATATCCATATGATGAAATGCTGTGCAGTTATCAAAATCATTTTTAAGAATATTTAATTACATAGGAAAATTCTAATATAGAAGCAGATTAAAATTGAATATATACTATTTAATTAACACTATGAAAATATGAGCGCATGAAAATATATGCATGAAAGTAAATCCACCAAAATATTTGCAGTAGTTGTATGTGGGTAGAGTGGGCAGAGGGTAGTGTGGTGAGGATTTTTTGGTTTTTGTTGTTTGTTTTGCCATGTGCTGGCACTGTTTTATGCACTTTATTTGTATTAATATATTTCTTGCTAAGTTTTTTTAAGCAGCTTTGTCAAAGGATAATTGACATATAATAAATTGCACGTTTTAAATTTGTATGATTAGATAAGTTTTGATGTATGTATATACCCTTAAAACCATTACCACAAGATAAAACATTCATCACCCCCCAAATTTTCCTCATTCTTCCCCAACTCTAGCCTCCTTCATCCCCAGACAACCACTGATCTGCTTTCTGTCACTGTAGATTAGTTTGCATTTCCTAGAATTTTATATAAATGGAATCACACCATATGTAGTTTTTTGTCTGATTTCTTTCACTCAACATAATTATTTTTAGATTCATCCATGTTGTCAAGTATATCAATTGTTCATTCCTTTTTACTGCTGAGTAATATTCCACTGTATATATTATATACACCAGTTTGTTTACTCACCTGTTGATGGACATTTGGGCTGTCTCATTTTTGAGTATTACAAATAAAGCTGCTATGAACATTCTGTACAGGTCTTTGTATGAACATACGCTTTCATTTCTTTTGGGTAAAATACCTAGGAGTAGAATAGTCGGATAATATGGTAGGTATATATTTAGCTTTTTAAGAAACTGCCAAACTGTTTACTCAGTAGTTGTACCATTTTGCATTCCAACCAGCAGTCGATGAGAGTTTTAGTTCCTCCATGTCCTTGTCAACTCTCACTACAGTCCGTGTTTTTAGTCATTCTAACAGTTATGTGTTAATGGTGGGGGGATTTTCTTCTTTATGCTTTTTTTTGTATTTTCTAAATTTTCTGCAATGAAATATATCTTCCATAATCAAAAAATTGTTTAAAGTAACTAAAATAAGAGGTAAACTAGACCAATATGAAGTCTTAGTCTAGAGAGTCTTCTCATTCTAAAAGTGTGACCCAGTATGGTCTTCGGAGCACCCACCAAAGAATGCTAGCTGTGTGGCCTGTGTAAGCCTCTTCATAGGATAACATCGGCTTTTTTATTTTATTTTATTTTTATTTTTTTAAGACAGAGTCTCAGTCTGTCACCCTGGGTAGAGTGCCATGGTGTCAACCTAGCTGACAGCGACCTCAAACTCCTGGGCTCAAGCGATCCTCCTGTCTCAGCCTTCCGAGTAGCTGGGACTACAGGCACACGCCATCATGCCTGGCTAATTTTTAATAGAGACGAGGTCTCACTCTTGCTCAGGCTGCTCTTGAACTCCTTACCTCAAGTGATCCTCCAGCCTCAGCCTCCCAGATTACAGGCATGAGCCACCACCCTAACATTCGTTTTTGTTTTTAAATCAATTTGCTTTTCAATGCTATAAACACACTGGGATTTTAAGAAAAATTGTAAACACACATAAACCTCCCAATCTAACATACTTCCTTTTTCCGTTTTCTCTTCCAGTTCTGATCTATCATATTTTACAGGGTTCTAACACATTCTATAGTTTATATTTTTACTTGTCATGATATCATAAATATTTTTCATATTGCTTATTTATCTTTTTAACTATAATTTTAAATGTCAAATGAATGCATCATAAATTACTTCTCCAGTCTCCCTTATTGAGCTGTTTCTAATT
This sequence comes from Avahi laniger, assembly GCA_963575035.1. Taxonomy (NCBI): domain Eukaryota; kingdom Metazoa; phylum Chordata; class Mammalia; order Primates; family Indriidae; genus Avahi; species Avahi laniger. Next base: position 4,975 of record CAUYSK010011987.1, on the reverse strand, counting down.
CTTCATTATTAATAATAATGTTGTAATAAATAGGTTAGTACAAAAAGCTTATTTCTTTTTTGAATTCTTTCCTTATGATACATACCCAGGCGTGAGATTCCTGATCAAAGCCTAGAACATTTTTCTGATTGTTGATACATATCGTCATATCATTTTCCCAAAGGATATTTTAATAATAATTTTAATGGTACTTGCCATGTGCCAGCACTGGTTTTTACAGCCTTTGCTAATTTTCTAGGTATAACAAACCCCATTGTTCTAATCCACATGCCTTTGACTACTCATCAGGCAGACATTTTTCCATGTCTGATCTCCTCCTGGGATAATTACCTGTGGTTCTTACTGACTGAGGATACCTTATTTTCGCAGACCCAGAGTCAAGAAGTACGAGTCTTGACTCCCGCCGTGCTTCCCCGGCCGAGCACATCCAGACCGCTGAGGCAGATGCCGTGCAAAAGGTGTAAGTGTTCAAAGTTGTAATGGCATGGACTTCTCTGCTTTTATTTTGTTTTCCTTTATTTTTAATTAATTAATCTAGTGTTTTGTTTTGTTTCTGAGGGACATCCTCAGCTGACAGCATGCTCTGACAGCCAAACTTAAACGGTTGTCTAAGAAACAAAGATTCCTGGGAAGGATTATATTGTGATGTGTTTCCTACTTAAACCATATTCTTTGGCTGGGTAGGTAAAGAATGAAGTTAACTTTAACAATGTGGAAACAGCTTTTTCCATTTGTCCTTATTATCTGAGATCTAAAGAGATGGCTAGAAAGCTGAGGTCTATCATTTCAACCTTGGTTTCTCATCTCAGCATTCACTCAGCTCTGCATAAAATAAATAATACTAATAGTATTAATACTAATACAAGTGGTAATTGCTACCCTGTATTGAGTGCTTCCTCTGTACTGAGCTCACTGACCAGGTCGGCCCAGTGATTTGACCTAAGTCTCCTTTGGCAGTAGCAGGTGATGTGACCTCTCTGCCTCTATCTGATCTATTGTGAACTCCCATGAGCCTTGGTGACTTAAGAACCTACCCTGGCCGGGTGCGGTGGCTCACGCCTGTAATCCTAGCACTCTGGGAGGCCGAGGTGGGCGGATCGTTTGAGCTCAGGAGATCGAGACCAGCCTGAGCAAGAGCGAGACCCCATCTCTACTAAAAATAGAAAGAAATTAATCGGACAACTAAAACTATCTAGAAAAAAATTAGCCGGGCATGCTTGTAGTCCCAGCTACTCAGGAGGCTGAGGCAGGAGGATCGCTTGAGCCCAGGAGTTTGAGGTTGCTGTGCGCTAGGATGACGCCATGGCACTCTAGTCCAGGCAACACAGTGAGACTCTGTCTCAAAAAAAAAAAAAGAACCTACCCTTACCTGCCAGTGATGTAAGGATTACCTCCTGTGTCAAAGAGATTTTGTGTTCCCCAGGAATAAAGGGAGAAGGGCACTTGGATGAGTAAAGCAGCTATCAGAGGAATGCTATTTTTAAATTTTTATACCTAATCTTTTCCCATAATATATTTAAATTGCTTACAACCACCACCTCCCACCAAAAAAGATAAAATAATCAAAAAGAAAATTTTTTTTAATCAGGAGGACAAAAAAACCCCACAGACACTCCACGAAAATCATTATAGTCACTGTGACTAAATCTCAAACCTGACAAAGAGATTCCTGAAACAAACAAACAAACAAACAACAAAAAAAGAGCAAAGCGATTATGTTTGTGGTTCACATTTGCAGCATATCTGTTCCTCGGGGAAAATAAAGGTTTTCTTAGCACTAAATTCTAAAGGAGACTTCCCCTATGGGTTTTTATAAAGTGACACTGAATAATTTAAAGACTCATATATTTACAGGAAATTCCATTTACCTCATTCAACAAATATTTCTCAAGTTTCTACAGTAAGGCTCTATGCTGGCACAGCACAGTAAATAGAATACTCATTTAGCTAAAAAAATTAAACTCCCAGAACCAGGCCTGGTACACAGCAGGCACACAGTAGTTGCTGCTGCTGCTGCTGCTGCTGTTAACTGAAATCCATGTGGCTGATTTTCAGTGGCCTTTTTACCCAGAGGGCCTAAGTCAGTTATCCTCAGAGCACACAGTGAGTGACAGCAATTCTACAGTGGATAAAACACAGTACGTGACCTTTTGGTGGCTGAACTTGATCAAGAGTAGAATTCAGAAGACACAAAGGAATGGATGGATAGATAGAAAGACAATCTTTCTTAAGGGTCACTTTCTTTTTCCAGCTAAGCCTGTGACGGAAGAAAACTCAGTGAAATAATTCTGTGCCATTCAGTTAAAGGCATAAATACACAACCCCAGAGGCAAACTATTTCTCTCACTCTCTAAGTTTTAAGATTTACCCTGCGAAACTCCAAAAGTGAAGCGTGATTTTTCTAATCTCCCGTATCCAGGGATGTGTTGAGGAAAAGAGGATGGACTCAGTATGTCAAATACCCAGCACGGTGCCTGCAGAGAGCAGGTGCTCAGTCAGGGTTTGTTCCCTTGTCCTCTTCCTTTCCACCGGAGTTTTTTCTTTAGTTTGGTCTTTTGGCTTGCTCTTTTCAAAGGGGCAGAGGTTATGATGTACATCACCTGCACAGAGGACTTCCAGGACATGGGCCCGAGTCACCAGAGAGGTTAGGTGCTGTGGATCCATCTCTTCTTCCAAGAGAACGAGAAGGGAAGGCTGAACCAAGACTGTTCAGCCAGCAGACATCAGCCAGCATCAGTCATGTGAGTGTAAACGTCTAAGAGCTTGGTCCGAGAGCCCCACTGGGATCTCATCTAGGATACCACATACAGTTGTGTAGATTGCTCACTTTGCGAGGGCACCTGACAGGGCATAAGAGGGGGCTGGAGTCTAGCCTGTGGTCTGCTCCCCAAGCCCTGCACCTCAGCTTTGGGCTGCATCTTCCTGAGGGATGGGTTGCCCATTTCTAATTCCTACAAAAGTACTAAGTGGGTAGCCATGGCCCCACTCCGCCATCTCCTCCTAGGAGGAATCTCCACGTTGTCTCACCCTGTAGGGAAACGGGAAGATTGACATGGTTGTGGTCACCTGCCTGAGGTTTCCTGAAAGTTAGCAAATAATCCAGCAGTGAATAAAGCTGGCTTTGATTTTTAAATAGTTAACCATTAATCATGTCAATACCAATGTATCAAAGGTGAAAACTGCTTCACTTTGATCCAGTTCTGCAGACCATGATTTAGCATCTAAGAAAGGAGGCAGACCGTAAAGTGTGTTTACTTCCTCTTTTCTCCTATGAAATTATTCCCAGCAGTTTTAAAGCAAAGGCTGAAGCTTTACTCTCCCCACCCGCCCCACATTCTCTGAGACGCACTCTTCCGCTTCATTTGGAGCCCACACAAATTCCATTCCAAGCCAATCTGTCAGCTTGTTCAACATAACCTTCCTCTGTGGTTTTTTTCCCATGTCCTACATGTATCCTGGTCCCTTTCCTTACTTCTCACCTTTAGGAGAGGGAGGCGATTGACAAAGCCAAGGGAAAGAAAAGAACCAAGACAGACAAGATCAAAGCACCCAAAAGGGAGCGAGAAAGACAGGTCTTCATGGAAGCAGAGGCTGCTTTCGGTAAGAGAGTGTACCTGCAGGGAACACCCAGAAGACTCCTCGTGGGGGTGGGGAAGGGGTACGGAAAGTCAGCATGGATCCTTTTAGACAAATTCTCTGTTTTGAGTCTCCTTGACTACCACAGCTAAGATGGTGTTGCAGCCTTACTTCATGCCAACATCTTAGTAGATCAGGGATGAAGGACTGGGAAGCCTAGAGACCTGTGATCACCAAGAGAGGAAATGGTAATAATAATAACAGCACCTATTTACTGAATACCTACTGTATTAGGAGCTCTGCATATATGATCTCATGAAATCCTCACATGGCCATGAAGTATTGTTATGTTCATGTAGCAGTCGAAGCTGAGAGAGGCTGAGTGACTTAGTGCACAAGATCAAACAGATCAGATGGTAAAGTGGTGGACCCAGGGATTGTCCTTTCCTATTTGACTCCCCGTGCATGCTATTACCAACTGCCTCTACGAACTAATAAGTCTATCGTGATCAGAGTACTGGGTAGTGAGAACGTTTGGGAAGGAGAAGGATGCCACAGGCTCTGAATGAAACTCCCAGCTACCAATTCCCTTCTTAGTTCCCTGTGTTGATCCTTACAAGGAACTCAGATTCCTATGCTTCTGAAGACTTTCTTTAGCCTAAAACTCTCAGCCATCCTTCACTGCCCACATGATTCAGAAGACCCTCCAAATAAATCAAGTGCTGTCAGAAAGGACATTAGATACATTCCTGGGCCAGATCTATTTTTAAGGTTTGCTTTTTGAACTCTTGCTGAGTTTCCATTTTTGTAGGCCATGACTTGGGTAGCATTGGCAGGATTGGGAGAAGGAAATACCTGTGACCCCCAAAGGTGTCTTGAGAGAGAGTCCTTAGAGAATGGAAGGACTAAACTTTGCCAAGTTACAAAGCTGCAACCCTGAGCCAGACTCTCAGGGCATGACTTTACAGTTGTGTCTGCAACTCTCCCCTCTGGAGACTCTTGCCCCGACCCTAGGTCAAAGGGAAATAGAACTTATTTAAATAGCAAGACTGCTGAATGTCAGTTGATCCAAACAGGATAAGGCAGTTTCTCAAAGGTGGTCTGTGGACTACTCTTCTCAAAACAATTGGGGTATTTGTTACAATAAAGATTCCTACTGCCGGGCGTGGTGGCTCACGCCTGTAATCCTAGCTCTCTGGGAGGCCGAGGCGGGTGGATTGTTTGAGCTCAGGCGTTTGAGACCAGCCTAAGCAAGAGGGAGACCCCGTCTCTACCAAAAATAGAAAGAAATTAATTGGACAGTTAAAAATATATAGAAAAAATTAGCCGGGCATGGTGGCGCATGCCTGTAGTCCCAGCCACTTGGAGGGCTGAGGCAGAAGGATTGCTTGAGCCCAGG
>CAUYSK010011985.1:0-92848 GCA_963575035.1 Avahi laniger | reverse complement strand
CAGGGATGTGTGGGGATGGTAAGTGGAGGCCCTGACACCTGCAGACTTGGGGTCCCATGTCCTGTCAGGGCAGGGGCGGGGCAGGTAGAGATGGGTGCAGGTGGCCGCCCCTCAGGCAGGGCCTGGAGGTTGGACTGGGGTCAGCGCAGTGGACACCTGAGGGAATGGAGGAGCTCCCTTAGCAGGGGAGGGAGGGAGAGGAAAGACAGACGGCAAGAAGAGGGGCTCCCCTCCCATTTGTGAGGCCCCTCCTCTCTTGGGGCGACTCTACAGGGGATGAACGGGCATCTGGCTGGAAGCCGCTGGCCACCGGCCGCCTGGGTGTTTCTGAACCGGGAGGAGCAGCAGAGACACCGGGTGGTTCCAGCACTTAGGGGGCTTCTCCACCTCTCCGTGGGGCTGGACCACCATTGTCCTCCCAGGACACCAGCAGCCAGTGCCCTCCTGTCCATGGGGCGCCTGACGGACCATGACTTCTGAGGGCTGAGCTCAGTCCTGGAAAAGCTTCCAGAGACGGCCCCACAGCTGCCCGAAGACCTGTCCAGAGGTACAAAGACCATCCCAGCCCCAGTGCAGCCCCAACAGTACTGCAGGCCGGCACGGTCCAAGACAGAGCCCCCCTTCCCTCAAGCCCCCGGCCCTGAATGCAGGCCTCGTGCTGTTAAGATTAAGACACTAATCTGGGCTTCATCCGGGCCTTTGAGGCCACTTTTCAGGGTAATTCAGTGCCACCCATCTGAGGACGTGAGACACAAAACCTAAGGCGGGAATGACCTTTGGTTCCCATTGGAGGGAATCTGACAAATGCTTCAACAGGTGAAGCCTCTGAAGTCATCTTTTATTCCGTCCTGACAATGCTGATTGATAACACGGAGCTAATCTCCTGCCTTTGTTCCCAGGGGGCAAAGGTTTAGCTGTTCCATTTGAATCTGGGTCTTTTAACCGTCCAGTCAGTAAATCGTAACACGGCCTGAGAACTAATTCCCCACGGGAAATACTCTCCTGGGACCCCTAAAGACCAAGGCCTGTCCTTGACTGATCACTGCTTCTCTGTCTTGGAAATCAGCGGAAACTACGCCCAGAATGCTGTGTCTGTTGTGCCACTAATGGGGAGATGCACATCAGAGAGCCACTGTCTGCAGCGTTCAGGTGAGCTGATCTGAGCAGAGGCAGGTGAGGAGAAATCGAGCCTGCTCCCAGTGTGACCATGTCAGAGCCTCTCGAGGGTCATCGGCTCAGCTCCAGCCATTGCCCAGCAGAGAACAGTCCTGTGTTGGAGGCACAGGTGCACAGCCTGCTGTTGGGGACACCATCTGGAGAGACTGCCCAGCATGGGGCGCTCCCTGGGCCTGCTTCTCCCTCCTCTCACACACAGTGCGGGCTCAGGAGCTTCCTGCCCCGTGCACACGGCCTTCTGTCCAGGAATGCCCCCTCACCCTCCTGGGCCCGGTTTCCCCAGGTGGAGCTAGTCCCGTGCAGATGTAATGAGAACCATATTAAAAAGATAAAAAATAAAAAAACGAGAAACTGATTTTAGTAATAGTATTAAACCAATGTATCCAAACTGTTAACATTTCAACATGCGACCAATATGAAACAATTATTAATGACATATTTTGCATTCTTGTCTTCGAGCCTTTGAAGTGCTTTGCACACCTTAACCAACAACATATCCCGATTCAGACTGGCCACAGTTCAAGGCCTCGTGGGCGACGCAGGCGGCTTCGGCAGCGCAACTCCAGAAACTGCTCTCCTGAAGCCCATCTGTCGAGGGCCCTGGTCACCACGCCCCGGCACTCAAATGACCGTCCCGAAAGTGTTTGCCTGTGACATGGGGCTCGCACCTCGGTGGAGATGTTTCCATCACGTGTCTGCGTCTGAGGTTCGGCAGCAGATACGTTAATATAATGCCACGTGTCCAAGGAATGCATTTCTAATGGCAGAATGTCATCCGGGGCTCGAGATAGTTGCAAGGAAAAGGAGCTATTTTCAGAATCCTGAAACCCACCACGCGCTGCCTCGCAGCCAGGCCTGGCCGTGGCTGGCGGGAGAGAATCACTTCACGGGAACGAGAAACGAGTGGGACACGGCCGTGGCCAAGGAGATGAGCCGTGGATTCTCCAAATAACCACGACCCTCGGAGGAGAGAAACAGACAGGGTAGGCCAGAAAACGCTTCCCTCCCTGGGAGGGAAAACGCATCTGTATAGGCCACACTAAGGCGACTGCGCGGTGTTCTTCCTGCCCGGCTACCGGCCTTCGGGGGGCTGAGTCAGCCCTCAGGTAACCCCGGCGGATCCCCGTGGGCTCGTGCTCCGCGGTTCGGAGCCCTGTGCAGGCGCCGCCGCGTCCCCGCCCGCCACAGAGAGCGCGTCTCACCTGCCGCGGCCGCCGCCGCCGCCTCTTCTTCCAATTTCCGAAGCCGGCGCCGGAGCACGCGCCAGCCACAGAGCGGCCTCCTCGCACTTCCAGAACGTTCTGTCTGTGAGAGAAGCGGAGGCAGTGAGGCGCCACTGGAGCCGGCACGAGGCCGCGGGGCTCCCACGGCCGGGCGGAGAGGCGGGCGCCAGGCGGGCCGGGGTGGGAAGAGCAGCCTAACCTGACGTGGGGACTCGGGTCGCCGCCAGGGGGTGGCCGCGGCCCGCGCCTCCGAGGGGCTGCGTCTCGGCTTCCAGTCGGACGGCTGCACAGGCCGCGCTTCCACACACTCCGGGGACCCGGGGCGGCGGGAATGCGGTGCGGAAGCAGCCGACTGCGACTGCGCGAAGGGGCGGAGTCTGGGCGTCGCCGCCGCAGAGCAAATCGTTCTGCGCCAGACGCTGCGGATGTGCGGGAGCCGTCGACTGCGACTGCGCCTGCGCGAAGGGGCGGAGTCTGGGCGTCACCTCCGCGGAGCAAATCGCTCTTCGCCGGACGCCGCGGATGTGCGGGAGCCGTCGGGAAGGAGCAGGCGCAGCCCCGAACTGGCCTGAAGGAGGAGGGAAAATTCCACTCGCAGCAGCCCTGCGAACCGGACGGACGGCAGGGAACACGCAGGACGCGGATGCCAGAGAGTCGCCGGCGAAGGCGCGAGGTCCCTGCAGGGACGCGGCCGCTGTGCGGTCCGACAGGGCGGGGCGGGAGTGTTTACGGTGCTCAAAGATACACAGGAAGAAGTAGAAACCATTTCTAAAAACACAGAAGTGTTGAATAAAAACATACTTTCAAGAGCAGGTGGATAGGGAAAAGTACCAATTGGAAATGTTAGAACTGAAAATGTAAGCTTTAAAATTTTTAAAAAGCTGAATAGACAAAATAAACTTCAGGGGGAACACAATCAAAGAGAAATTTAGTACCTTGAAAAATGGGAGAATTTAAATTTTAAAAATTATGAGAGTCATTGAAAGACATGAAGGAAATGTGAGAGATTCCAATATGCATCTTAGGGAATAATAAACTAATATTTAAAAAAAAATAGTTGGGAATCTTTAATAGTTAAAGAGGTGTCCTTGGACCAACAGGACCCGCAAGTACCAAGAAGAAGACGACTCGGAGGCCGTCGCAGCGACATGGCGCACACGGTGAGGAGGGAGCCCGCAGACAACAGAGGGAGCAGCGCGGAGGTGACGCGGTGGCAGCTGCACCCGTCATACAGAGACACCCGGGAATGCACCAGTGAAGTCACCCAGGTGTCAAAGGGAAGTAACTGTGAACCTAATGCTTTGTATGCAGCCACACTGCCACTTAAGAATGAGGACAAAGATATTCTCAGAAATGCAAAAACTAGGAGTGTCCCCCACTTCCAAACCTCCACAGAAGGATTATAAAGGGACTGTGCTCACCATTGTTCTAACGTCACCTGTTTGGGACAAGAATAGTAATGCCTGAGGGCACCCAGGTGACCTGAGGACAACAGTGAGCACAGAAACTGATCCACGGCAATAAGTCAGATAGAGTATGGAACGTAGAAAATCAGTAACCAATTTCACGTTTAAATGTAGGTACTTAAAAATGCTGAGGTCTTTTCCTGTTTGGAAGGACAGAAATACTGAGCAATTTCAGATTTGTTAAACATAAAATTACAGTGAGATGTGTGTTACAACTTTAGGGTAAATTTTAAAAGAAAAGAAATTAAAAAGAAAAAAGAAAAGGGGAAAATTATTTAGATCTATTTACCAAAACTAGTAGTGTCCCTACACCCAACAGAAAATGCAATAGGAATAAATGACATCATTAGCAATTATAAAAATGCTAATTTAAAAACAGAGTAATAAGTCTAAAAAAGGATGCAAGACCTTTGAAGATGAAATGTTTAAGACATTGAAGAACATAAAGAGATTTGAATAAATGGAGAATATGCCATGTTCATGGGTGCAAATACTAATATTGTAAATATGGCCTGTGAGTTAAACGCCATTTCAGTCAGAATTCCTGCCAGATTTATATGGAACTTGACAAGCTTATCCTGAATTTTATTAGAGCAAAGAGCTAAAAATAGCACAAAGCATTTTAGAGGAGATGTGGAGGGGACGGTGGCGTGAGACTAACCCCAGTGCTGTGACGAGGGTGGCACAGGGAAAAGCAAAGAGAGGACGGAAGGGAATGGAGAACCTAGAAACAGACACACACGTTTCTGGAGTTTCGATACACGACAGAGGTAACAATACAAACAGGGAGGGAAAATGCACTGTGAAAAAAGTAATGTTGATATAACACAAAATGCAAAGGCAATAAAAGAAAAAAATATAAAAATTGGACTTCATCAAAATTAAGAACATTTGTGCATCAGAGGAATCTATCAAGAAAGCAAAAAGACAACCTACAGAATGGAAGAAAATATTTACAAATCATATATCTGATAAAGGGATTAATATCCAGAATATGTCAAGAACTCCTACAACTCAACAAGAGAAATAAAAATCAATTTTAAAATGGGCAAAGATCTTCAATAGACACTTTCCCAAAGAGGATATACAAATGGCCAATGAGCACATTAAAAGATGCTCAGTATCATTACTCATAAGTAAATGCAAGTCCAAATCACAATGAGATGCCATTTCACTCCTGATAAGGTGGCTACAATAAAATTTTTTTAAAACAAATGGAAACTACCACGTGTTGGTGGATGTGGATGGGAATGTTACTTAAGGGAAGATTAAATGGTGCAGCTGTGGAAAAGTTTGGCAGCTCCTCAAAAAATTAAACAGAATTGCCACATGATCCAGCAGTTAGATCCAGCAACCTGACAACACTAATTCCTAGGTCCACCCAGAGGAACTGAAGTCGGACACAGGTATTCACACGCCGGTATCCACGGCGGCATTTTCACAGCAACAGAAAGGTGGAATGACACCAAGCCCATCCGCAGACGAGAGGGAACAGAACACGGTCTGTCCACACAGTGGGGATTATTCAGCCATAAAAAGGAGTGAACGTCGGACACCTGCTATGACATGAGGAACCTCAAGGACATCATGCTCAGTGAAATGAGCCCATCACAGAAGGACAAATATTGTGTGACTCCACTTACGCGAGGTTCCCCAGAGCAGGCAAATTCTCAGAGACAAGAACTAGAAGAGAGGTCACCCAGCCACGGAGCCCAGCCCTCCCTGGCCCACCATCCGCACTGTGAATACGGTTCTATTGGGACACAGACATGCCCACGTGCTGACACACTGTGGCTGCTCTCATGGAGGCAGAGAAGAGCAGGATCCTTTGGCCCTTTGTGGGAAATGCTTGCTGGCCCTGCCCTTGGGGAGGGAGCCGCTGGAGACGGAAGAGGCCTGAGTCCGTGGATGGCCGCTGGCCATGGATCAGCGTTCGATGGCGATGTAAGAGATAAACTTTGTTGTGCTGACCCACTGAATTCAGGGGAGTCTCAGCAGCGCTGGGTGGCCCCGCATGGCAGGCCTGCCGAGAAGGCTGCATACGAGGCAGCACCCCGCCGAAGGCTCCTCAAGTAGCAGTGAGTTCTTGCCTGTCGCTGCCCTGGAGCCATGCCCTCCGCTCAGTGGAGAGGACGGTTGCTGCCTGCCAGCCACCTCTGGCGCGAGGACTGAGTGTAGGGCACGGCCCTGCCTTCCAGGGGAAGATCTCACACAGGTGCAAAGTGCAGGGCGACAGACGGCCACCATCACTGCAGAGAAGCACCCGTGTCAGCATGACATAGTGGGCAGGAAAGTGGTCATGAGTCACCCGTTTCCTGTGGCGGGCTGTGCTCACTTGAGATGGAGGCTGCCAAGAAGGAGGGACCCTTGTGTGCCAGGAAGGTGACTGAGGAGGACGTGCCCAGCACAGCTGAGCAGGTGGCTACAAACCAAACCACCTGGGGGAGGAAGGCCCTGGGTACTCAGGGACTGTACGGTGCCTGGGGAGACTGACCAGAGCGTGGCAAAGCGTGATCTGCAAGGGGTTCTGCCACAGAAACGCCAACCTTGAAGCCCACCTCAAACCTCCTGCAGCCCCGAGTGTTTCTGGGGCAGCCTTCCGCCCCGCTGTGTCCAGCCAGGCGTCCACAGCCATAGTTGGCGGGAGCTGGTCCCCAACGGCCACCTCCTCCTGGCTGGCAGAGCATTGGCCTGCAGGACTCGGGCAGGGCTGGCTGCCTCGGCAGGAGAAAGCTTTGCGGCCCATGGCTGTTATGGAGTCCCTCCTCCCTTGAGAACACAGGGGACAATTTGGAAACGAACCACAGCTGGTACAGCTGCCCTCCGTTTGGGCCGGGATGGTGGCTGTCCAGTCTGAAGACAGGTGAAGCACGTGGGTCAGTGGCCTGGTCTGCATGCGCAGTCAGAGCCAGCCTGTGTGCAGGCCGGAGCCCCGCAGCGCCCCACGGCCTGCGGCTCTTCTCAGGAAGACCAGACCCTGAGCAGAGAGCAAGCTCCGGCCAAGACAACTGTGCACCATTGCGCCAGCACCCCGGCCGCTCCGCCCTGCCCCTCGGGGCTCTGCTCGTGCTGGAACTGCCCATCCATCCATCTGTGTGTGCACCACACCGCGTGTCGCCACGAGTGAAAAGCATCCTGCCTCCGCGATCCCACGAGGTGGCTTTTGTTTCTGTTTCTCTGGCCCAGCGCTAGATGAAGGTGGCCCACGGAACCAGGGGTGCAGCCCCGACGGGGGCTGAGGTGGGAGGGTGGCATTTCCTCCACGCAGAGGTGCCGCTGCCCTGAGCCCAGGAGCTGCGGTGCGCCCCGCTGAACCAGCCCAGGGTGGCGCTCTTGGCAAAGCCTGAGGAAAGAGGAAACGCTGATGCTCATGTGGATGAACAGGGGCACCAGCACAGCTGGGCTGTGTCCTTGGCCAGAGCTGTCGTCATGAGCTGGAGGACGAAACAGGATGCTGGGAGGAGTCCTTCCCCTTCCCTCGGGAAACGCGGACGAACTCCCAGGGCTGCCAAACACTCCAACCCCAAGACACTGGGAAACCCAGGCGTCCATGGAGAAGAGACAGGGCCAGGCGAACCCAGATCTTCTGGACTCTGGCCCTGGCAGTTGAGACCACAGTGGCGGGAGGCGGGGAGATCTGCGGGCTGGAGCACAGATCAGGAAATGTGACGAAGTGTGGTGAGGGGAGAGATGGCGGCAGGCTGCGTGGACGCAGGTGCTGCGTACCCAGCAAATGGACAAGACAAACTTTAAGTAAATCACAAGATTCGGATCACTTGTTGCTCTGGGAGGAGTTTATCTTTGTGTGGGCCTACCTGTTCTCCTTTAAAACCTTACCTGGGCTGTTAGGGAGTGAGTTATCGGTGCCTGTTCAAACATTCCACTGAGGAGGGGGCTGGGAGGCAGGGCGGTGTGGACAGCCCTTTCCAAATTCGGAAACCTCGACTTCCCTTGCTTGAGGAAGGGAGCTCCACATTGGAAGGGTCTCCCGACGGCTTCCCTTGGGCATGTTCGGGAAGCCCAGGATGGGTCAGGGGTGGCAGCAGCTGTTTGTGGGCACGTTTCTGTCAGGGAAATTGTTTCAGTTTGCAGCGAACGTTTTCAAGCTCCTTTCGTACTGAGGAGAACATTCCCATCTCGTCCCAGCTTCTGCTGGGCTGAGCAGCAGTGTGTGTTCGAGAGGGGAGCTCTGTTTCCTGGGAAGGATGAATGAAGTCCACCTGCTTACACAACCCCTCGGCCCACACCTGCTGGGCGGTACATCTGATAAACGGGTCCTTGAATCCAGCATGCACGTGTTCTGGTCTTGTATCATCCTTAAAGAAATTCAGGCCAAAGGGCAAGGACTTACATTCTCACTGGAATTTTATGTCAGTGCTGTCTTTCTTACAAGACGGCAAAGCGCAGGAGCTGGTTCACAGGGTGGTCTCGGACGACTGAATAAAATGTTCTGCTTGTCTGATGTGTGGCCATTCATATTAAAACCCTCCAGAGTGCAGGAAATCAAAGGACCTAGTGTAGCCTAATCACACGTGTGCCCAGAGGAGCAGGCGTCACAGACACTCCTGCCCCCGACTGTGTGCCCCGCGGGCCTCCTGGGAGGACCGGAAGCTTCGTAGGAGCGCGGAAGCCAGTGCCTGGAACAGAGCTGGGCCCACGGCACGTGGGCAATCAGATATAACACGGATCCCTCAACAGACCTGAGCCAACCACACACATCTCTGTAGCCATGTCCCCTATCAGCAGCCCCTACAGAGCTGAAGTTCTCCCATGTTTGGCCTCTCTCCTTTGCTCGGCTCCCATGGGGAGATGCCCCCTGGGTGGGCACTTCCCACAGGACTCTCGCCTCCAGGGTTTCCGCTAACATGTGGAGCCAGTGGGCCGAGATCCACTGGCTGCCCGGCCTGGCTGACAGCCAGTGTCCCGACCGCCCTGTCCCCACCCTGGGTGTGACTCTCCCTGTGGTTCCCTGTGCCACCGTGCACACCACGCACATGGGAGCTCTTTCAAGGCACATCAGAGCCGTGGAGAGAGTCAGCCAACGGGGAAACCGGGGAAGCCGGAGAACAGCTCCCTTCCCAGGGCAGTCCTGTCACTGTCACCGTCAGCCACGTCTGCCCTTTTGAAAAGTGGCAGCGCAGACACTTTCAAACTCATGTTCTCATTAACACCCATTCATTGGTTTAAACAAAAATTAACTCTGAGACAAGACAAGCTCGTAAGCCTCCCGCCAGACCACAGGTTCTATGGCTGCAGGTCAGGTCCATCCCCCGCCGGTTCCGCCCCAGGGAGCGGAGGATGCACCATGGGGCCAGCTGTCCACCGAACACTCAGGAGGGCAGGAAAATCCGTGGATCCTGCGGCTCTCAACTGGGGTCGTTCCTTCCCCTCCCCCAGCCCCAGCGAGCTGTTCACCGGCTCCGTCGGGCACAGGAATAAATAACCCAGACGCGGCGCCTGGGGCCACGGCAAGACCCCTCACGACACAGCAATGTCATAGCCTGGATATTGGGTGTCACCCGGAGATTTACTAGTCCAGACACGGTGGCTGCTCTCCTTGTGCCCCATGACATCCCAGGAGATAAATATTTGTAAAAAGCCTAAAGATTCCTTCCTCTATGTGGTCAGCACTGGCTCTGTGCCTTGGAGGTGACATTTTTCCTACTCCTGGTCCAAAGTGACCACAAAATCATGACGTGGTTCTGCGGGATTGAGAGGCGGTAAATGAGTTTAGGAAACGACGGTGTCTCAGGAATAAAGCGGACTTGCTGCCCTGTTTCCATGGAGACCCGTCCTCAGGCAGCCACCTGAGAAGGACATCTGTGGGCTTAGATCTCTTACTTACTTTCCACTTATTTCTTACTTTATTTAAGAAAGGGCTTTTAAAGTGTGCATGGTGACAATTTTTAACCTGCTCTGTCTACCAATCTCTACTCATCCATCCAGGCATGCCCACTCTGTTCAAGAAAGAATTTAAGAAAGGCATACTAATAAATTGCTTTCTTCATTTAAAAAAAATTATCTATTCTTTTTCAAACTCAGACAACAATGTAAGCCTTTAAATAATAGCCTAACTGCACTAAGTTTCTTCTGTTATAGTATTTTGTTAAATAAATTCAAGATGCTGTTGAACTCCACATGCTTAAGAAAACAGTATGTCCTTATGGAAAGGTGGGTTTTGAATGATACATGCTCTAGGGACAGCTAAACATAAGAATATAAACCTGTGCATGAAAAATTACTATCAGCAAATTAAGAAATGAAAACAGACACTAAGAAAAAAAGTATTTTAGTCTCACATCACAGCTGATACCCTTAATAGAAATCAGTAAGGAAGAAGAAGGTCAACAACTCAGTACATAAATAGGCAAAAACTTTGAGTAGCTGGTCCAGTGAAAAGAAAATGAAGAGAAGCTTAATCTTATTAATAACAGGAAAACCCCATGACATTGGCAAAGGCCAAACCCCTTTATAATGCCCAGTTAACCAGGCTGCAGAGAAAAGCCCCTCACGTATGGGAGGGCAGATCTTATCACCACATGGGGACAGTTTGGCCACGTCTACAGAATCACAAGGGCGCCTGTCCTCAGACCTGGCAATTTCTCTTCTAGGAACTGAATCTGAAGATGTGAGCACAATGACGCGCGTGCCCGGCTTCTCGTGCCACACGAGATTTGAGATGACTGTGTCCATCAGGAGGAGCCATCCACACCACCTAATGCCGAGATTCTGTGCGGCTGTGAACGTGGAGATGCCCCCCGCGCTAACACGGAGATTCTCCAACGTGCACGTAGGCACCAGAGCAAGGAGTAGAACAGCACGTGTGATCCGCCACCGAGTGTGTGAAAGACGGAGGCTGGGCGTGAGCACAGCGCTCACATCTGTGCATGAGGAAGCTCTACGGACACACAGAGGCTGATCACAGCTGGCCCTTAGCGCTGTGTGCAAAGAGTTCCTGGAGCTCGCAGGAAGACCCTGCGCAGAGGGCAGTGGGGATCTGGCAGGTGGGACACCTGCTCGCTGCTTTCTATTTCTGAGCCATGAGAGTTACTGCCAGTTCAGCATTTTAAATTTAAAAACCAGATGTTCAGGCTGGGCGCGGTGGCTCACTGGAGTCCAGCCCGCTGCCAGCTGAGGAGGGAGGATCCTGTGGCCAGGAGCCCTGGCCGCATGAGCTGTGGCCGCGCCACTGCACTCCTGCCCGGCCACAGAGCGAGACACCATCTCCTTAAGAAAAAGAAGAAATTGCATTTTTAGAGAGGCAAACTATCTCCTTTACTTAAGCAACAGTTTCTTTTGTGTTTGGGACCTCGATAATAAACACTACTGTTTTCCACTAGGCCAACTCTGGGGACTTCACAGCCAAATTATTTTGGCACCGCAGACAACAAAGCAACTATTGTGCGGTTTGTATTTACTACCGGTTAATCACTAGGAACAATCCTTTCAAACACCACAAAGTGTGTTTTCTGTAATATGATTTTCTGTTTTCTCTGTTTCCACCTTACCAATCTCGGGCTCGGCAAACCCTGGTCAGGTCATTTCCCGCCCACAGCACCGGGACTGCGTTCCACGTGTGCCCGGGCAACGGCATCACCCACGTGGTTCGCAGAGGAGCGTGGGGTCAGCGCAGGCCCTCGGGATGTGGGAACCGGTCAAGGGAATCAACTCTCCGGCCATGGAAGCTGATGGAGCTCTCTGCAGGCTTTGCTGAGTGGAGTCTGTCTGTCAGTCCGTCTCAGCCCCCGCAGAGCTTTGACCAGACATGTGCATCCTGCGTAGCACTTCCCAGACTGGGAAGCAGCCAGCCTGGGTGTTTGGAAACTGCATTAACCCCAGTGGCGGCGGAGGCTCTCACTCCTTCAGCGCCAGCTGAAGTCAGGGGCCCCGGCCCGCTGCGCCCCACACGTGTCCCCTGGCACTTGGACGTCCAGCCCACTCTGCTCTCGGGCCGGAGCTGGTACCCGGCTTGAGCGCCTCCCCACTCTGAGGCTCTGCACCTCAGCTGGCAGCTGCCTCTCAGGCCACCTCAAGGATAGGTTGTGACCATGGGGGTCAGAGGATGGCACATTTGGCATCAGCAGTGTGCACAGAGCAAGACAATGTGGACGAAGGCCGGGGCTGGCTTTGTTTCCATCTTCACCCTGGGAGCCCCTCTGCCACCTGCAGCTGCCACCGCCCTTGCTTGCCCTTTACCTTGGCGCCACACTCTGCCCTGGCCCCTGGGCTAGAACCCCTAGCTCCCCTACCCCCACTGTGTCCTGGGATGGTGGCTGCAACCCCCCTGTCCCCGTCTCTGGGGCTCCCGTCTCAGTGCCTCTGATGTTCCACTCGCCAGCCTCAACCAGCTCCCGGGGAGTGAGCACTTACTGGGCTTGGAGGAGACCCGCTATGATGTATGTTCTAGACGGGGGGGCGGGGGCGGGCGAAGACACGCACTTACACCTCTGATCTCACATCTGCACCGACACGGTGTCTGGTGGCACAGAGAGAAGCATCTTGAGAGAACTGGGAGCATGAACCCCTCCTGGCGCCTAAAGACTTGCTGGTTCTGGGCGTCTGTCCTGAGAAGTGGGAAGAACCCAGGAAACCTTCCTGGGTCGTGACCTTAGGTAGTGACACCTCAGGACTGTGGAAGGATGGCTGTCTCAGGCGTGATGTCTAACGGATTTGCTTTCTCAGGTGGTGCAAATAACAACACGTTTCCATCAGTTCTTGGAATTTGAGGTCTTGAGCTCCTGGACACTGGGATGTTTCACGTCTGCTCACCAGGCGTGGGCAGGAGGCACGGACAGTCATGGGTGTGTGCTGGGCAGAGCGAGCACATCAGGGCACTTGGTGGGAAGAAGGGACGGCAGGTGCTGGCACGAGGCAGGGGTTGCACATGCAGGAGGGAGCGCGTAGCCGTTGGCCTTGGGTGTTCAGCGCCTCTGGAGGCCACCACAGTTTAAGGGAAGCAGCGTTCCAGCCCTCTGCCTGCCTGTGGGAGCCTCGCCTCCCTGGCCCAGCCCCGAGGTGTCTGCGGCTCCCACACATTCGTGTTTTCTGCCCCCAGGGTGGAGCCAGCGGCTGCAACCCTGCAAACACGGCAAGGCCAACGGCCTCCAGCCAAGTCACCATACGCCAGCTTCACAAATTGTAATCATCGGTACAGGGCTTGGCTTTATGACGGGGTTTTTTGAACTTAAAATACTTTTATTTTAAAGTAATTAAATGATCTGTCAAAAGAATATTATACATTCATCCAGCGTCTTATTTCAAAAAATTTACGATTTGATTATAGATTTATTTTAAACACTCCCAAATTAATTCACACTGATACTGTTTTATCCGAGGTTCCTAGGAAATCCAGAGACAATGAACTATAGGAAAACTAGGATTTAGGTCTACTCAGAAACGCTGTGAGGCAACACAGATTTTTAGTTTTGTCACAATTACTTAGTGTAGCTAAAACCAAACCGCAGCCAGCTCCCTTTAGCTGGTGCAAAGAATTTCCTTTGATGGCCTGTGAAGCGCACAGATGAGCCTTCACACGTCCGCAGAGCAAGGCCTCGCTGTCTTCTCAGATTTATGGTCATCCCAAGGTGCGAGTTCAGTCTGCACTTTGTAAAGACGAGTCGTTAGAAGACAGTTCCTACAGCAGATCTGCCCAGAACACTCCGCTCTGCAGGAGCTCGGTGATCCTCGCTCTGAACAAAGAGCTGCCAGCGCAAGGCGGCCCCCACCTGCGCTGCAGGATCGAGGTTCACGCAGCCCTGGCGCTCTCACTCTGCCAGGGTCGCCTCTGGCCTCCGCTGCCTCTGCCCACAGGCTTCCCTCACTGATGGAAAGTTCTAGGCAGCAGCTGTGTTCTTGGCCGGTATGTGAACAAACAGGCAGCAATCTCATTTATCAGGTGAGAGTCGCATGGTCCCTGTTCGTAGGTTCTGTCCAACGTTTCACTCCCGCCATCTGGTGAAGCCACAGCCCTACCTATGTGCAGCCAGAGGGAGAGGAAGGAACATGTTCCACCTGAATTTATGGCTCGGCAGGACTCCTCCCCTCGGCAGCTTTCATCTCGGTGACAGCCAAGGACATCCTTCCCGCCAGCTCAGCAAGCCGCTGCCTTGCCCAAGAGCGCCACCGCGTGTCTTTCCAGGGGCACTACACAGCGAAACAGGCGCTGGAAGCTACATGATCGGAGCTCCGCAGCCGAGAGCTGTAAGAAATCCAAGTTTATTCATAAGAGTAGCTGCTTCACCCATTGCTGAAAAAGTAAAATGAGAAGTGAGCCTTCACTGTGACCCTGCTTAGTCAGGAGCAAAGAGAGTGTGACACGATCATCAGCATTTCCACCGGCGAGCCTCATCCAGACGCCACCCTCTGCAAACACCCGAACCAGCGTCGAGAGGGCTGGG
This sequence comes from Avahi laniger, assembly GCA_963575035.1. NCBI lineage: Eukaryota > Metazoa > Chordata > Mammalia > Primates > Indriidae > Avahi > Avahi laniger. The sequence goes on along the minus strand of CAUYSK010011985.1, from coordinate 78,586 downwards.
GGCAGACGGGAGCTCTGCCAGGGCCACATGGTTCAGACTCACGGTGCGAAGGCCTGAGGGAGGACGCAGAGCTGGCACCTGGCTCTCCGCCAGCTGTCTGCCTAGGGCTGCGCAGGAATTCTGAGGCTGCAAGTCGGGGAGGGGAGGACGTACGAAGGCTGTTTCGGTTGCCCTCGGAAGATGTGGAAAATAGTCTCTGATCATATAAGTCAGCCTGACTTCTCAGTGGAGTGACTCCACATCCTTTCCTCCAAGGACAGCCCGCTCCATGTGGGGAAGGGGCTGAGCAGTCCCCGGCGTCACCTCACTATCCTCTCAGTCTCTATGAGGCAGCTGCCATCACTGCCATGCTTTGCAGACACGGGAACCAAGCTGCCAGCAGTTGTGGATGTGCCCATGCAGCCCGGGAGCTGTGGGCCGGACCCTGGTCTCCTGGCGGTCGTGCCTGGGTCGTCCCTCCCCTGGGCTGGCTCCTGAGGTGACACCTCCTGCTTGCAAGTGGCAGAGAGCCTGGCTGCCCAGCGTGGGAAGGTACAGCCGCGGCAGTGCTGGCTGCTGTTTCTGCTCGAGGTTTACGCTACTGGGGGCTCCCTCTCTCCCGCCTGCTCCACTCATTCTCTCTACGCTTCCTGCTAACCCCACAGTGGCCGCCCAGCCTGGGGCCCTGCCCGCCTTCCCACTCTAGCTGCCACTGCTTCTCACTCTCAGTTCCCCGCAGAGTCCTCAGGCGGCAGCAGCCCACCGCTGGAGGGCTCCCCGGGCAGGAGCCACCACAGCCCAGTCACACTGTCCAGAGGACAGAGGGCCTCTGGGGTCTTGTGGCTCACTGTCCATGCAGCAGGGGAGACCTGGTGGGGACAAGATGGGGCCAGGTCCCAAGACATGCTTAGATTAGATCTACACGCTAAGCATGGACTCGCTAGATAATAACTTTGTTTTTTCCTCTGGTTGGGTTTTTCAGAATCGTTTGAGTAGAGCAGACCCTAAGTGTGTATGCTCTGACTGTAGTGGCTTCTCCTCATTCCTGCCTTCCTTGCAGAGCCAGCCAGACGCTGCCCACCCCGTGGAGGGCAGGACAGGGCCACACTTGTCTTTGCACACTCGGCAGCGGGCACAGTAGCTGGTACGCGGCACACTCAACGCAGTTATTAAGACGAATGTGGACATGTGTCATCCAACAGTGCCCTTCTGGGAACATCTAGCAGAAAGCAAGCCAGGGTCCTGCGCTGCAGCGACAGCAGCTGGTGTCATGCCTACCCCACCCTGCGTGCACTCTTTAGAAGTGCTAAGGGCAAAGCCTTTATTCCTGCTGGGAACACTCCAGTAACGTGCAACTCACTGCAAGAAAACACATTTCTTCTTTAGAGGAAAATGATAATGAACGTAGAACTTATGATAGAAACAGAAAACTGTCATTTAATATAAGCAAAGCAGGTTAGGCAAGAACTGCCATCACATGCTTCAAAACTGGAAAAAGGCTAACAGAGAAGGACATCTGCACGGTTCAAGTACCAAGGCACACCTTAGCTGCTGGTGACAGAAGAGACCTGGCCTCGTCCCCCATGTCAGATGGACAAAGCTTCACATCACAGTCATGGAGCAAACTGACACCGTGTGCCTCCTAACATGACACACCAGGGCATGCAGCATCATGTATGTGGACCCCGTGTCCTGATGTGATGCACCAAGGACACAGCATCACGCATGTGGACCCGTGTCGGGATATGATGCACCAAGGACATGGCATCACGTATGTGGATCCTGTGTCCAGATGTGATGCGTCAAGGACATGGCATCACATGTGTGGACGCTGTGTCTGGATGTGATGCACCAAGAAGGACATGGCATCACACATGTGGACCCTGGGTCCTGATGTAATGCACCAGGGAGCACATGGCATCATGTATGTGGACCCCGTGTGCTGATGTGGTGTGTTCCTTTAAAAGTGTCAAATCTGAGGAAACTATCAAATTCCAATTGATGGACATTCTGTAAAACTGACTTAAATACCTCAAAAATATCTGCATAATGGAAACAAAAAATTTAAAAGCTAGGAAACTATTCTAGGCTGAAATAATAAAAAGATATAGTAACTAAAAGCAGTAGTGACCTTTGGATAAAAAACAAACAAAAGAAGGTATAAAGGGTATCATCGTACCAACTGGGACATTTTTACATGGACTATGCATCAGATGATGGTATCGCAGGAGCACGGCTTCGCCCTCCGCAGGCAGATGCTCATGTGTTCGGGGCGAAACACCACAGTGGCCAACTTTCCTGTGGTTCAACTGGAAGAATTACGTATTTATAAAGGCAGGAGAGTATGCGTGACAAAATGCAACCAGTTGAACACAGTTGATGGATGATATAGGAATCATCGCACTCATCTAGAAACATTTCTGTAGGCTTAAAATTTTTCCAAATAAATGTTGGGAAGAAAAGAGAACGTTTAAGACAGTGCAAATATCCAGGACACAAAAAGGGGGGCACGAGGATGGAGTGTGGACCCCCAGCTACACAGAACTTCCCAAGGAGGCAAAGACACCTGTCAGAGTCCCCGACGCAGAGGATGGAGGACTCGTGGCCTCATGCAGGCTGTGTCCTGGCTGTGGCAGGGGCCAGGCGTCTGCAAATGACAGGTTTTAAGCCATCTGTTTAGTCCCCACTAGTGTGGACCCAAGTGAGACTCTGGACAGCAGATCTCTGTCTACGACAGAGGCGGCGGCGGGAAGGAACAGACATCCTAGACATTCCTCCAGTCCCAGGTTGGGCTCTGGGCCACGTGCAGCTCATGTGGATGGCCACACCCTCGAAGCCCCCAGGAGGAAGGAGAGAGCATAGAAAGCGGCAAGGACACAGCAGGCCGGGCCCCCCGTCGCTTTCACCTGAAGACCCCTGTTGCCTCAGGGCCGACAGGATCTGCTGCTCCAGGCGACACATTCTTCACATGTTGTTCACATGTCTCCTAAAATCTCACGAAAGCAAGAAGACATCTCACCCTATGGCTACGTCCTACCTCCGTGCACACGGAAGGACCAAGAACTACCACAGGAAGCTCCACGTCACCGTCTGATCCAGAGGGTCAATGGACACGGAGCGTGGAAGGTTTCGGTGGCTCTTTTAAGAGCATCCACTTCATCATTGCTTTTGATGGAGAGCAGATTTAGCTAATCCTCAACTTTTCCCTTGTCTCTGTCTGCTGAAGTTATTCCGCCAGCCAAGAGGATAAAAGCACGTGGGAGTGTGACGTAGCCTTGCCACTCCCAGGTCTCAGGCGCTGCCCGCTGCATGGCGCTCATCAGCCGGCAGCAGAAATCGCTCGTCTGATGGCAATGCAGCCCGCAAGGCAGCCGACGTGGCAGCGTGCCCGCGCACATCCAAAATGAGGGTGTTTGGCCCTCAGGGTCAAATTCTAAGCTAACTCAATCAAGAGAAGAGAGATGTCATGTCACTTAAGGAAAGACAAAGTGTTTCAGTGACAACGCGGTTGTGAGCGGCGTGACGGAGTGACACATGTGACCAAGGCAGTGTCCATCAGAAGGACGTGGGTCGACAGAGAAAACCCCAAGGGGAGGGAAGGAGCCCGTGGCAGGGCCCACAGGGCGTCTGCAAGGCCCACGCCACTCCAGATCGCCCAGCCTCTGAGGGATGCGGTGCACCGAGCGCCCCGCGCACCCGGCAGGCGATGGTTCCTTGGACCGTGAGCGCTGCGCTGCCTTTGGGGTTAGTCCGGCACCAAGAGATCCCTGTAACTCCCTCTGTAAGGCACATCCTTGGGATCTACGCAGTGCAGCCCCTCATGGAGGCAGGCCTTTTGTGAAATGCTCACGGGGAGACTGTTTCCCACTCAGGGCCCAAGACAGACACACACCATGGCTGCCTGCATCACTCGTGGGCCTGGTACAAAATGAAAACCTAGGGGCCCTCATTCAAGCCTTTTCCTTCCTTCCGCATTCTCTGTTAGGGGCTGTGTCCCCCCAGATTCAGATGCTGAGGCTCTGGGCATTCAGATGCCCAGACTTTGCAGTGGCCTACACTCAGTGAACACTCTCCATGTACTAGAGGAAGAGACCCGGAAGTCTGGGAGGACAGGGATGTGGGAGCGTGTTTTGTTTTAAGTGTGTGGCCTGCTCAGCCCCCATAAACACACCGGAGGGGAGCCCGGCAGCCTCCACGGTCTCAGTGGCCACGCCCCCTGGGCGCCACGCAGTGCGCGGTGCCACCATTCATGTCAGCAACTTGGTTTCACTGGGACCAATGGGACTCCGGAGTGCCAGGTCCTAGAACTAACAGGAAAAGTAAAAGTGCTCCTAGCTCCTGGCACGGTCAGGGCACTGACCAGAGGCCCTTGGCAGCAGCCCACTGAACCGGACCCGGGCCTGAGACAGGTGAGCAGCTGGGAGCGGCGTCCTGAACTGTACAACAGTGCAGGACACTCTCCTCCTGGCCTGGTGGACAACGCCCTCATGGCGGTCGGTCACTGCCACTGAGAACCGCGTCCCTCCTGCTCCAGGGCAGAGCAGGTTCAGACCCGGAACCTCCTGTGCAAAGGGAGAGCTGTGTCCCCTTGGGGAAGGGCCTGGGATGTTGCCACAAACACACAACCTTCCTTTGATCCTTCCGCTGAAGGAGCTTGATCATCTGCCAGGGTTTCTGTGAGTCAGGGAGAGGAGAACCCCCAGACTCTTTAAGAATCTCTGGAAAGTGTCTCTAAACTGGCTCAAAATGCCAGAGAAGCAGCTTCTGGTGGCCTCTCCTCTTCAGCCCTACAGGAAGGATGTCAGACTAATCACACTACCTGTGCCTGCGAGCTGACCATCACCTGACCCATGGCGCCATCAGGCCGGGTAATGCTGTGCCCCTCGTCACACTGAGATGACGCATACACACAAGACGGAGCTTCTGCATTCCCGAAGGCACAGACTGCGTGAGCAAATGGCCCAGACTCTCACGGCGCCCACACCACTGCGCCGACGGCTCCCGGCATCACGCACCTATGGCCTCACGACGTTCCTGTGACCACTCATCTTAAGTAAAAGGATCTGATTTTTGCAAAAAGTGCTGACACCACTTAAAGGCGACAGTTGGTAGCACGACACCCACCAAGAGCAGTGGGGAGAACCCCGCCCACTCCGCACATGCAGCGTTCACCCTGGAAGGAGCGATGGCCGTGGGCACCGATCTGCACCAAGCAGGCAGTCAGTCTGGCTAGACAAGCAGCATCTTGGAAGGAGCAGGTCGGAAATTGGTGACAAGCGCTCTCTGGAGTGTGGGCGGGGACCGAGGACAAGGTGCGTGAGTGGGTCTCTAGAAATGGCGGCGTGAAAGGACACCTGTGTCCCCTGGAGGGCGCGCCATCTGCACACTCTCAACAACCTCTCTCTCGCCTTAGCCTTTACACCAGCCGCTCCATCCATGTTTACTGGTCTCATAAACAGAGTGGCCACGGAGACAGGGATGTCACAGATGGTCTCAACCACATGGTTTCCTCCCTCCAAGGCTGGTCTGGCCACCGCACACTGCTGGACGTAAGACCTGCTAACAGGAGAGACTAATACCATCCTTCATGTGAAAACTCATCCAGAAGTAACAGCCAGCCTGATCACGTGGGCCTCCCGCCCTGGAAGGGGCAGGGATGTCCTGGCACTGCCAACAGGCTCACAGACGGCACATGCACCGGGGCTGCTCTCGGCGCTGCTGCCCAGAGCTCCGTCTCGTGGCCGAGCAGGATGAGGCCCACGGATTGTGCTGGCCTCAAGAGTGCCAGCAGGAGCGTGTGGACAACCCTGAGACCAGCATGGTGGTGCAGAGGCTGATGCATCTGTTCTGGGCGTCCGTGGGGTGTGGGGTGGCTGCCCCCCGGCCGCAAAGGTCCAGGAGGCACATGGAGTGGGACGACCCCTCACAAGACCCCTGGGCCGCTGGCCACCTTTTGGGTTCTCACCGCACGGCTCTGGGCTCTATTTGGACATCTTCATTCCTAAAGCAGGGACGTTTCCACAAAGTGGCACGAGGAGCATCCCGGCACCCTGAGGCCAAGGCCGCCACCTGCCCGCAGTGGATGCCTCATGCCAATGAGCCACGGGCACAGAAGCTTCCACTGCTGACATCCCGGGTAACTGCTCCCGACTGTCTCAGGAAACAGGGCTGCCCGGCAGAAGGGGTGGGGGCGTGTCTGGGATTTAGGGGACTCTCTGGGGAACTTCTTAGTATTCCCTAGTCCAGCAAGGGCTCTAGGAATGGGATCCTGGAGTCACCCAAAACTGGAGAGACGCCTAACGGGAAAGACCTCTCAGGAATGAGGTTGGGTCAACATAGCGCGGGAAGCACCACAGCCGCCAGAGCAGACCGGGGAGGGCCACAGAAAAGGGTTTCTGCACACAGACCTCTGCCAGGTCACCAGGTGCAAGAACGAGGCACACGGTGGCTCTACGTGTCCTGGTCATTGCTTTGGGAAGGACATACTTGCACCTATCAGTCAGTTCTCTTGTTGCCCTTCCCATTCCAGTACCAGTGTCGGCAGGGGGGGGTACCCCGTAAGTCAGCATCTAAATTCCAGGGTGTCAGAGGGGCTGGGACCGTGCCATAAAAGAGCCTCTCCCAGAGGGGGAAACACTGACATCTGGGGTTTTGTGTCTCCAGTTTTGGGAAGAGGATGAACAATCCTTAGTTGTACCGCATTAGCCAAAAGCAGTTTTTACTTTAACCGGAGGTTGAGTTCTGAAGGCGTGAGGGGTGAGTTGACAGAGGGTGACAGACGTGCTCAGCTGTCTGCCATCTCAGGGCGACCCTCAGGGTCTCGACAGCCAGAACACGTCACTGCAGGTCCACAGATGGCCGGGGCTCCACCTGCCAAGGTGGGGAAGGTGGAGGCGGCGGCCCACTGAGGGGTGTGGGCAAATGCACAGGCAGACCGGGGATCAGGACAGCAGCCTAGGGGTCCTGGAGAACCCCGAGACTCCCTGGAGACTTGGAACGGCTCTGCAGGGAATCCCAGAGTCGGTGGCTGTGCCCCTTCCTGCAGCCTACCACTGGTGGCTTCCTGGACCCTCTTTCCTCTAACTCCCCCAGCTCCTGTACTTAACCCCTGACATCTAGAAACAGAGGGGCTCCGAGTTCCCTGCCAACGCCGACTGGAGACCTGCGGCCAGCACCCACCACCTGCCATGTCACCTCTCAGGAGCTGCCGTCCTCAGTGCTGACCCAGGAGGCTCGAGCTGCATCAACCTCGGCCTGCGCTCCACATGCACTGTGACCTGCCCACGCCAGTCAACCCAGCCCACGCTCCCTGCCCCGGTGGCTGGTGCAGGGTGGGCATCGGCCCAGGCCTGACTCGTGAGTGCAAGGCAGGGTAACGGGTCAAGAGCGCCTCTCCCTTCCCCTGGACGGTGTGTTACGGGGAGACCCAAGCCAGAAACGCTGCAGCTGCCTGGAACCATACCAGCACCTCAGGAGGAGCAAATCAGAGCACTGCAGAGAAACTGAACTTGAACCCTGATCAAACAGACCCTGAAATCCACCCTATCTTTGGCTTTTCAATTTACACACTGTTAAAATCTATTTAAGCTGGGTTTCTGTTATATCCAAAAGCATCCTGACTTATAGGTGTTTTCATAAGACTACTTTACTTGTGGATTTCTTGGCTAAGTGTACTAACATTTGTTTCTTCTCACTAAAACTCCAAATTTTCAACAAAGCTGTATGTGTGAGATTGATGGTTTCATTCCATTTGTTCTTTTCGCAGCTGGTGTAAGCCGCCAAGTTCTCAGTGTACTGCAAGATCGACTTCAAGAACCTGTTAAAAAAAAAAAAAAGAAATTAATTTCTTTATCCATTCCATGATAAAATACAGTAACAATTTCAATGTCTTCTTTTCATTCTTGGAATTATTCCTAAATGCTGATTAGTTTTTGTCTGAGGATTCAAGAAAAATAAATACATACAAAACTAAAATAAGAGAAAACAAATGAGAGGAAAAACAAAAACACTGGAATGTAAATGTCACTGTGTACTTGGACGGGCTCCTCACATCTTACAAAGCTCAAGTACCTTTTTACATATACTCTCTCAAACCCAGAAGTCACGTTTCTGAGTGGTAGAACGTAATTCCAGAAAGGATCTTAGAGGCCGCCTGCTGGAACCGACACATGATACACATAAACATACAATGCACAGTCGTCCCCCAAGGTAACAAAATCCGCACGAGCTCGAGTCCCAGCTGGCCCTGAGCACCTCAGTTATGAAAAGTCGGCTCTCTGTACATGCAGGTTTTGCACTGAGTGGTTTTATTTTTCCTCGCTGTGTTTTGCAATCTGCAAACACTGTATTTTTGATCGCTGTTTGGATGGGACACACTGATATAGTGGGCAGACTGCACTTATTGAAAAAATCCCTGTATGAGTAGATCCACAGAGTCCAAACCCACGTTAATACAATGAAAGTCTACAGATCCTTCATTTAGGGAAATGGTTCTCCACTGGGGTGATCTGTTCCCCAGGGGACATGGCAATGTCCATTTTTGATTGTCACGGGGGGGGGGGACGGGGTGCTGCTACACGTCCTACGATGAGCAGCGCAGCCCCCACCAGCTCCAAACGCAGCAGCGTCTGAGACACCCTGACCCAGAGCCACCAGCGGCAAACGTCTGCACATCTGCTACCCACATGCCCGGAGGAATTCTGCGCTACTTCCCATAAAACGCCACAGGTACATTTTCATGTTCATTTTAAACACGCACTGAGGTGCCCACCACCTGCAAAGCACCAGCTCAAAACTAGCAAGACAATCACAAACTTCATTGGCAACGAGACAGAGGCGGACGCCGCGGCTGCACCCGAGCCCAGACTGCAGCTCGGGCAGCCCTTTTCCCAGACGTCTCCTCAGCTCTGGGATCTGCCACATGGTGTGGGTAACACGGTGTTTTCCTACTTTCAGATTCCTAGATTTGGATGGTCCTAAAAGGCAGGCTTGTGAATTTGAAGCTGTCAGTTACACACAACACATCTGGTCGTGCGCCATTTGGACAGGGAAGAACCACTTTGGGGGCCGGACCCCAGACCCTCTGCTGGGACAGCCGAGGCCCCACCGAGGGGACAGATGGCGCCTGGAGCTCCTCCCACGATGCTCTTCCTGGAGTTCTCACCTAGGTGCTCCAAGACATGCCTGCACGCTGACAGACTTAACAGCACCAGACGCCACAGAAAAGAACAGCTATGGCCCCTCAGAGTCAGTAGGAGTCGATAAAAATCACCAGACAAGGTCAGTGGGGGTGCAGTTTCTTACAAGGACCAGCAGTTTGTTTCTGAAGTAGGACACACTTACCTCAGGTACTGCCGACACTCGCAAGCAGATTTTCCACAAACGGCATGAACGCTGACCAATTCCAGTGCAACGAGCAACAGAATCAGATAAAGCGCAGGAGATAGAAGCCTGACACTGAAAATGGGTAAGATGAGATCAGAGTCAACAAAGTCATCAGAATCATCACCACTTCCATAAGGAAAAGCCCTTTCACGTAGCCAATGCCATTTTCAACCACCCCAGTCACGAGGGGCCTCAACCCAGGCCCTCAATGCAGCCACACCCCACACCGTCTCCCTCTACTCTAGGACTCCAGGTGTGCTCAGCCACCCTCAGACAGCAGCACCTCCCCGGCCACCCAGCTCTGTCCTCTGCCCGGCTCCAGCCCAGCATGGCCCCGCCCCAGGATGGCCCCAGCCCAGCCCAGCATGGCCCCTCCCCAGCACGGTCACACCCTAGCCCAGCCCAGCCCAGCCCAGCCCCGCCCCAGCATGGCCCCGCCGGAGCACGAGCACGGTCACACCCTGCCCCAGCCCAGCACGGCCCCGCCCCAGGGTGGCCCCACCCCAGCCCAGCACAGCACCGCAAGGCCACAGTCGCCCGCCAGCACATCTCCCTCAGTCCCAGACTGATGTTAATTCACACGAGACAAAAACAGTGTGGAACGAAAATGTGCTCAATGTCACTGGGCTCAAAGAAATCCCAACTAAAGTAAGATATTTTTCCTATGAAACCAGTTGAGACGTTTAAAAATATTCCATTTTGGGAGGGAGGTGAGGGAGCAACACTGTCTTACGCATCGCTGGCAAGAGTGTGAACTGAGCATCACCCCCCTGGAAAGCACCCAGCAATACCGAGTACAAGCTTCAGAAACATGAACGCCACTCAACCCAAAAATTCTAGAAATTGTTCCAAAATAGTCATTTCTTAATGATGTGGCCCATTCTAAAACTTACACTCTAAAAGAAACCACAGTGCCGTATGCCCAAGTTCACCCCCTGTTTCATTTTAAATCCAAACGTTCATTTGGGTAGGTAGAACCCATATTCCCATATGCCAAAATTACAAACAATATTTTAAATAATATGTACTGTAACTTTCTCTGAAAATGAGTAGAGCAGGTCCTCGAATAACGTCCTTTCATTCAACATCACTTCGTCACTGGTGAGAAAAGAAACACATTCCTGCTGGGGCCATCGCCTGCGTGGAGTTGTGTGTTCTCCCTGTGTCTGTGTGGGTTTCCTCTCGCACCCCAAAGGAGTGCACAGGAGGTGCGTCAGTGCGTCCTCACTGTCCCTGGGTGAGTGAGGGCGTGTGTCCCACGGAGGCCCACCCTGCACCCTGAGCGGGCTGGAAAGCGAATGCAGGTGATAAAATAAAAATTCGCAAACTCTGCCGTGATCATACAGACACGTGGCAACGAGTGACGCAGCAAACGCTCGGCAAGCCCGCCGCGGTGTTCCTGAACCGCGCGTGGGAGCAAACACCTGCTCCGTGATCTAACCCACCGCTCCGACGGCCACAGGTAAGAGCGAGCTCCGCGTCCCCTGCGGGGCCTTCTCCAGACCCGGAACGTGAGCCGCACACCTGCTCAACATGCGCAGGTAGTTCTGCCGCTGGCGCGACCGCAGTGTCCTCGCCACCCACTGCCTGTGCCTCAGCTCCGAGGCGGCGATGACCTGGGCAGACACGCGCTGGCACTGCGTGCTGATGCTTCGGAGCACAGCCGCCACTTCCAGGACGACTCTCGGGCAGAACAGAGTGGGGATGGGGACGCTGCAGAGTTCCGCCAGCACCTGGTGCCACCTGCAAATCAGAGAACGACTTCGTGTGGGACAGGCTCACCGCCGACACCTCGCTACTTCTGTGCCTGGGCCTGCTGGACGGCAGATGCTGGCGAGGGAGGGCTCGCAGCGCGTCACCAGTAGGTCCGCCGCTGCAACTGTGACACATGGTGGGTGTCAAATACATCACGTTTTGTTGTGGTGACTCCCATCAGACAGACCCACACTCGCGCAGAGATGATCAGAGCTTATCTGGTAATTCCTCCCAGGGCAGTAACCGTGGGAATCCAATCCTGCTACCAAGCTCACACAATCTAAAACGGAAAATGGCTGAGTTTGCTAGTTTGCTTAGTAGATGTTTTAACAATTCTCAGGATGTCCTGGAACTTACCTCTCAGTGGGGAGTTTATCCACGTCATTAAAAACACCATGGCTCTCAGGCACATGGTGACAGAGCTCACATATAATCTTTGTAATTAAGGAGCGGCAGGCATTTGTTTCAGAATTGTCTTCTAATCTAAAAAACAGAAAATGTTAAAAGACACGTGATAGTAACTAAAATGCCCACATTAGTGCCTATGCAAAATAATGTTTAAGTTAATGGTTCACTGAGTAAAGAGCTTAATCTGAAACTTACTTTCCTCACCAATAATTAAAACAGCCATCATCACAGAGACGGGTAAAAATAAACGACACAATATGCTGAACAAAACGCACTACGTTGAGAAAAGATCTGCACAAATCGCCCCAGGACTGTTACACCACCCTCGACAATCCTGTCCGCGTATCCTACGATTCAGAAACTGGTATCTACATCCCCACTTCCCTGTCAAGTTTCAGACTCATCTTTTTAATTATCCACTATTTCTCAGTGGACCCCATTAGGTTCCCCACAAAACCTGCCCGTCTTTCTGCGTTCTGCCTCCACAAGAACTGTCCCAGCCAGACGGGGCCACACGCAGCACCACGTCCAGCTGGACTCTGCCTCCAGATCTGCAGCCGCAGATCCCCCTTCTCAGTCCGCCTTTCAACAGCCCAGTCGAAAGTATTGTTGAAACTGTAACTGAGAACAATTAGGTGTGCAGGCCCCAGGTGACAGACCCTGGGCGGTCCCAAGTGGGTTCTACCCCTAGGTCTGCAGGATGACAGATACCTGGCTGTCCCCTAGTGGGTTCTACCCCTAGGTCTGCAGGATGACACATACCTACCTGGCTGTCCCCGAGTGGGTTCTACCCTTAGGTCTGCAGGATGACAGATACCTGGCTGTCCCTGAGTGGGTTCTACCCCTAGGTCTGCAGGATGACAGATATCTGGCTGTCCCCTAGTGGGTTCTACCCCTAGGTCTGCAGGATGACACATACCTGGCTGTCCTCTAGTGGGTTCTACCCCTAGGTCTGCAGGATGACAGATACCTGGCTGTCCCTAGTGGGTTCTACCCCTAGGTCTGCAGGATGACACATACCTGGCTGTCCCCTAGTGGGTTCTACCCCTAGGTCTGCAGGATGACACATATCTGGCTGTCCCCTAGTGGGTTCTACCCCTAGGTCTGCAGGATGACAGATACCTGGGCTATCCCTGAGTGGGTTCTACTCCTAGGTCTGCAGGATGACAGATACCTGGCTGTCCCCTAGTGGGTTCTACTCCTAGGTCTGCAAGATAACAGATACCTGGGCTGTCCTTAGTGGGTTCTACCCCTAGGTCTGCAGGATGACAGAGACCTGGCTGTCCCCTAGTGGGTTCTACCCCTAGGTCTGCAGGATGACAGATACCTGGCTGTCCCCTAGTGGGTTCTACCCCTAGGTCTGCAGGATGACAGATACCTGGGCTGTCCCCTAGTGGGTTCTACCCCTAGGTCTGCAGGATGACAGATACCTGGGCTGTCCCTAGTGGGTTCTACCCCTAGGTCTGCAGGATGACAGATACCTGGGCTGTCCCCTAGTGGGTTCTACCCCTAGGTCTGCAGGATGACACATACCTGGCTGTCCCCTAGTGGGTTCTACCCCTAGGTCTGCAGGATGACACATACTTGGCTGTCCCCTAGTGGGTTCTACCCCTAGGTCTGCAGGATGACAGATATCTGGCTGTCCCCTAGTGGGTTCTACCCCTAAGTCTGCAGGATGACAAATACATGAATGTGCCTGAGTGGGGGTTCTACCCCTAGGTGTATGGAAGCCCAGGGTGACACGCACCTGACCGATTCTTGAATGGGTTCCTCAGGCAAAGGCAGCAGAGGCCAAGCCCCAATGCTCTTCTCACAGCTCAGCACCTGCAGGGAAACATTTAATTGCTTATAAAGATTTTATAACAACATTATAGAAAATTTATTTTTTATCCTGTTAGGGATGTTAAATTGCTTTCTAGAAAGTACAGATTTGTAAAATTGTTACAGATCCTACAACATTTTAAAACTAGGTGGTGCATCCCAGTTGTTCAATTCGTTCAGATGGGCGGAGGCTGGCGAATCCGCCCGGGGGTCAGCAGGCAGGTAACGTCTAGGGTGCTGTGAACATGTCTGCAAATTCTTCTGCTTCCTCAGTTGGAGGGACCTATGTCTCCTCCCCTGAACTGGGATCAGCACTGGTGACTGCCCTGCACCCAGCAGAACACAGTGGAAATGAGGGTGTCAGGCAGCTTCCAGAGCCAGGTCCGAGATGGGGGCACCTCCCCCTTCTCCCGGCATGTGCTCACGGTGAAGCCAGCCGTCACCCTGGGATTGCCTCTGCAGGGGCCCGTGAGGCCCTGGACCAGCCCCTGGCCTTTTGGGATGGGACCGCAGACTGTCAACACCGGGGAGGCCACAGTCAGATCCCTTGGCAGACTGTCTCCAGGTTTCTGACACACTAAAGTATGAGCAAATTAAATGGTGGCTGTTGCCGTACTGAACGTGGGCAGCTGGTACCCAGCAGTAATCTCCAGGGCGAGGCCTCAGAAGCAGAGACACAAGACTGCTACCAAGCAGCAACCGCGCACACCGTGGATGGCAGGGGTCGAAAGGAACAGGAAGTCATAGGGAGCCCAGATGGCTCCCAGGGTGGGGAAGGGAGAGGACACTACCCAGGGACACAGGGGGCTTGAGAGGCTGGACACTCAGCCACTCAGGTTGGAAGGTAGAACCTGCCTTCCAGAAGATTCCCTCCTCCCTCCCTGTCTCTCTAAACACTGCTTCCCTGCTGGCGAGTTCTGGTCCTTCTCCCTTGGTGAAAAGCAACGTTAGCCCGAATGGTCCCAGACCAGCATGGCCTGCAGGGTCCGTCTCCAAACCAGAACCGCCCACAGCCCTCGCTCGAGCCCTTCTCTGCCTGGGCCTGTAACCCTCAGATGCTCCCGCCCTGCTCTGCTGCAGCCGCACCCTTCTAACTCACACTGTTCCTGCTGAGACAGCATCACCTAAGCCTGTGCCCTCACGGCACTGCTTCCTGACGTGGCCTGTGCAGCTCTCTCCCTATCCCGTCACACAGCCTCCCTCAGCCTCCCTGAGCTTCCGCCGAGCCATGCCATGAGTGATTCTTCTGTTCTGCCCCTTGTTCTGCCCTCGTCCTACCAATCAGCACCTTCGCTAACTCCCAAATTGGTACTTCCTGGCAGGAATGCTTAAAAGTTTCTTGTTTGTTTTAATTAACAAGTTAACCAAAGCTCATCTTGTGCCGCAGAAGACATTCCTCACCACTGACAAATGAAAACTGTTACTAGGCCTGGGTTGATGGTGGCAGAAACAGCAGCTTGCAGGGACCGAGCAAACCCGCCACCAGCCCCCGGTTAACACAGCACAGCAGGTGAAGTGGGCTTGACCACCACCGTCAACCGTCACACACAGAAGCTATGGGGGAGAAGACTGAGCAGCTTGGCCGAAGCCACATAGCAAGCGACGCTGGGGCCACCCCACAGCGGGCCTGGCAGGCACGCTGCACCTCCCAGGGCCCCCGCAGGTGAACGGAGCCAGAGACACGCACCCCTGCCCAACACCTGCCTCTGGCATACCTGCTTTTTAAGCTGAGAAACCGGATGGCAGCGAGAACCATAGCCTTCTGCAAGATCAATGAGCAACTTTATCGCTGCTTTCTCCTAGTTTAGAGAAAACGACATTAGTTACTACAACTCTTGGTTAGGCTTTTAGTCTTTTTCTACTGAATCATCAGCCGTTTAGAGTCCCAATTTCTCATTATCTTCTTTCGAATAACTCTATTCAGCTGTAACAAGGCAAGACTCTTCATTAAAATAGGTTTGACACGGCAGTCAAATGAGAGCCAACAAAATGATTTTAAATGAAGACAATTAACCAAGATAAACATCCACTCTCTGTCCACAATGCAACAAAATGAACTGAAAGAAGAAGGCAAACGATTGGGAAATTTAAGAGATTCGACTACGAAACTAGGAAATGGTAATTTAAACACTAAAAATAGATACAACTAAAAAAGAATTACACAGCTATAAACACTTACTTAACATTTAAATAGTGAAAAAAGTAAAAATAACATTATTTGCAGCTGTTATTACTGTATAACTAGAAAATCCAAGTGACTCAACTGAAAACTGTTAGAAGCAAAGAAAAGTCATCGAGTCGACAGTTGACACATTTAATAAGCAGGAACTGCCTACAGTTCTCAGTAGCACAACACAAGCAACTGAAAGAGCTGCGAGTTAACTAGAGAAGACATGTGCACCTTGCTCACCCAGACGCCCAAGAGCCCCACCGCGGCAGCTCAGGAGGCAGGAACGTGTGCCTCACGGGTACGTCCCGGCAGGGCAGACAGAGGCACACACAGCCTGCGGCCTGTGATAAGTCCCAGGGGAAACAGGGTGGACTGCAGGCACCTGGCTTGTCCTTGGACGTGAGCCCACAGGAGGCTGACTCTGAGCGTGAGCAGAGGCGTGAAATGTGTGCATTGCCCCAGCTGCTGTGCTGACATGGGGACGGGGTGTCACAGGACGCGGCAGCAGACCAGCGGCACCGTCGGTCTTCAGGGGAAGGCCGCGATGGCCTGGCCCAGTGGCCCTTGAGAGAGGAAGTGACAGACTTGGGACCTAGTTTTAAGACAAAGGGTCGAGTGGACTGAGCAGGGCCAGGACTCTGAGGATGGCGGCAGCGCGTGGGTGGGGAGGCCCGGGGTGCAAGGAGTGCATTGGGCATGAGGGGGGAGCCAGGCCGCGTCACTGGGTGGGTCCGATACCGTAAAAATGCAGTTATCCCTCAGGAGCTCACTCCTCTCTGTCTGTTTGCTTTTGGGGTTTTGTGTTCAACTACTCAAGTTCACACAGAATAGTAACAATTAGAGAACAGGTGGGAAAATTCTGAGAAAAGTAACGAGGAACTAATCTTACAGATATAAACTGTGTCATGAAGCTGTTAGTAAAGACAGCCCAGGATCAGAGCCAGTGTACCCCACAAAAGATGGCGATTCTCTGAGTGGTGCTAAGACACCCTGTCACATCGTAGGACAGAGGCCAGGCGCCTACAGCCCACCCTGTTCTCCGCCTCTCACCCAAGATGCAAAAAATTCCGGTTGGGTCAGAAGATGTAAATGGAAAAAAAGAAATTATAAAAGTACCAGGGGAAATATAAAAATATATTTATAATTCTGGAAAGCAAAGAGTCTTTCCAGAATGACTCCTGACGCAGAAGCCAAAGAGAAAAACCAAAACCTAATGACAAGGAACCAGCAAGGCACACAGCAGAAACAGCAAACGGTAAAACTGACCAAAACGCAGCAAAAGACAGCAGTGAGTCCACAAAAGGATCACAAACGTTTAGTAAGCACAAAAATAGTAGCAGACTATCACAAAAAAGAAATGGAAATGAAAACAAAATCCTATTGATACCTTCTGTCTTGGAACAGCAGCTGTTTTGCAGATTTACTCACGTAAGTACTCACGTGAACAGCCATTCATTTCAATCATTTCATCATAATTAGTAATTTTCCACATCGGGAAAAACCACAACCCACCCATCAGTGAAGCACTACTTAGATAAGTAATGGTATGTTGATAAAATGGAAGGTCAAACAGCTGGTAAAGAGAACCAAGCAGAACAAAGATGCCTGTTAATGAAGAACGCCAGCTGCAAAGCAGCGTGTCTTCCTGTGTGTGCCTGCGGGCCGCTCTCAGAAAACACCGATGAACACAGAGACGCCCAGTCATTAGCAGTAATTTCTGGGAGGTGGGATTCCTAAGGGCTTTCACTTTTCACATTAATTTTTCTATCCAGTTTGAACTTTTAAACAATTTTTAAAATAACTGGAAAAAAGATTAAAATATCAGTAACAAGTTTTCTAACCTAAATTATTTATTTTAAAATAATAAAAGAATTATAACTTATTGATGATGCAAATATCCCACTCCATACATCTGTAAAAATTTCCTGATATTTGGTTACTTCTGTTTTATAATTTGTTCTTTGGTATTCAATACTCCATTGCTGTTACATATGAATGAAAACGAGTTTTTTTAAGAAATGAATTAAATTATCATAACTTAATATTGATTATCTGTTACAAAGAAAATATGCATACATGTCATCAATTCACAGTCATTTGTTCTGATGCAGGACACTGTAACTCAGATATAAGAAAACAAAAGATGATTAACAGTTAATTACATTTGAAAAATGAACTATACTCTTTCATGGCTGAGTGAGAGAGAATCTAATTAATGATTTTCTGCCCTACACATTACCTTAAAAACTGACAGCAGATCTTCATCAATGAATCTGAGTAAAAGTACCAGGGAAAACGCAAGCAACTGATTGGTCATCTCCTTTGGAAATTGACGTAAATTGATCTCCCCATGGCTTAAACGGTCTCTTACACGGGGACCCGTCTGATGGTTCAGGAAATCCCAGAGAAATTCCTTCCGGAAAATAAACAGAGCAGATGCTTCCTTAGTATCCCCAGCAGAGGGAAGAGCGAGGGCCCAGGCCCAGAGGTGGGCAGTTCCTGATGTGTCTGCGCAACACGGGAAACAGGGAGGCTGGGGCCCTTGGGCCACGCAGCTGTGGAGCCGTGGCTAGGACCCCTAGGGACCGCGTCCTCTCTGAACACCACGCAGCACTGACCAGAGCCTGAGACGTTCCGAGGGACGCAGAGCTACCCGGACGGTGCCGGCACCTCATAAACTGAGGTCTTTCTTATTCTCACCCTCCTCTAAGGAAGGCACCGAGCTGTCCACATCTGGAAACTAACCCTTCAAGGCAATAGAAGGAATCGCCGCTCTCACTTGAATGAGCGCGGCCCTTGCAACTCCTGTCTCCTCTCCTGGGCAGTGTGCCTTCTCAGACCACGCCCCGCCCTGCAGCCTGGCCAAGACAGTCGCTGCCTCTTCAGCAACCAGCCCCTGGCCTCTCCCGCGGGTTCCGGGGAAAAGAGGTCAGAAAACCGCTGACCGAGTGGCAGGGACTTCAGGGGGAAATGAGTGCCAGATAAACCACTGCAGTCACCTTCTTCCAATGGCAGAAATGGGGCCCAAAGGGGACAAGGAATCTGACTAATGTCACAGAACAGGAACAAGAATCTCGTCCAAAGAATAAATATTTACAGTCCAAAGTAGTCATTGAAATATCTTCACAAAATACAAAAAAAAAATGATAAACAGAAAACGGCTTTAAATAATCAATAATTCTCTTTTCATCCAATACTCAATCCTGTTAGTCACATTTCACAAAGGAAGCAGTCCCTTCTACGGCACAAACACACATAAGCAACAAATGCAGATATCGTGTAGGGACAGGGCAGCTGTTCCTAAACATCCCCTGGCCTCAGACAGGGACATTTAAATCACCAGCGCACAGCCCAGGACCCCGCTGGGTCACAGCACAGCAGGCGTCCGTTGAGGGCGCACGAACAGTTCCCAAGTGTGTTCTTAGGCATCCACGAGCCCAATTCCGTGTTGGAAAAGTGCCCACCACACACACACACACAAGAACACTGGATCAGAAAATACCTGACACTGACCATAGCAGGCTCTCCAAGGAAAAGAGGGAGCTGATTGATTTCACCGTGGTTCAAGTGTTTTGCCAAAACCTAAAACACCAAAAATAAATTAAATGGTCCACACACTTAAAGGATATAGTACCTTTAGTATAACATGTTATACATTCCAAGCACATGAAATGACAGTCCTTAAAACATAGCAACCATCTGTTCAGGAAAATTTTTCTTAGCCAGTATAATGACTTTAGGAACATATATATTCTTAACTGTATGTGTGTCTGTGTGCATGTATGTGTGGTGTGTCTGTGTGTGCATACGTGGAGTGGGGGTGTCTGTGTGTGCCTGTGTGTATGCATCAGAGTCACTTCATTCGTCACTTCTTAACTCACCATGGACTTTGGGACCCAACCACCCTGACCCAACCCTACAGACCTAACCCTATATAGACTTGGCTATACTATCTAACCTGGGCCTCACATTATCAAATGTTTTATATACTAAAATCATAGCAAATTATTTACCTAATAGATCTGCGGTAAGCAGACACATTTTTAATTCACCCACCACACGTTCATTCAGGAATGTTCTAGTTATTGTAATGGCACAATGGTCCGAATGTCCAGACCTCTACAGGTAGACTCCCCTGTCTCCCAGAGGCTGCTGCCCTGCAGGTGCACAGGAGTGCCGTCCAGGACTGCACACACGAAAGCCCCTGTGCTCGACGGATGATAAAAGGCATTTTCAACTGTAATTTTTACTACTTCAGATTAGCACCTTGGGAATCATACCCCCAATACGCAGATTAAATAAATCAATATATACTATACACTCATGACAGCAGTTGAGGAATATTTCACGTACAAAAAAGATAAATATAAAATGTAAACCTAAATCTAAAATGTAAGCCTCTAAACAATTTCAGCTAAGAATGTTAGTATTCCTTGGCATTTTCTAACTTTGAGCTTTGTACAACTTTAGGAACTAGATTAGTAGTATTTTGTCTCAAAATTAACGTGAAAACTATATTTAAATCTATTATAAACTTTTGGGGGGCTTACATAACTATTGACATTTTCCTGTAAGCATATGATCTATGGCTGATCTTTAATCTTGTGTCTTAATTTGTATTCCGGAAGAAGACAATGTTTTGCTTGTTTCAGGTTACAAGTTTACTTACTTACTTCATCAAAGGTGGTATAAAGAGCTGTTGACTTCAGAAAAGGAAAGAAACAAAAAGACACAATTAAAACAAAATACAAATAGAGTAACATTATTCAAAGTAGGAAAAAATTATGGTACACGCCACAAATCTGAAACCTTCTTGTAAAAATAAACATTTGCCTAGCAACACTTTGGGAAGAATGTTGTTGACAAAACAAACACATTATATTAATAAAAGAAAATACAGTGAACCCAACAACTGAGGTTAAGCACTGCCCTTACAAGTCCTTTCGCCCAGTTATTTCTAAAATTTGAGACCCCAGAATTTACAAATCGCTACTCACAAAATAGAATATTTCTACTGATGACGGCTATTTGTGCATGAGTGAGTACGATTTCACAGTTTCTCCAACACATAGCTTTTGGTTTTTTTAGACTTTATTGATATGCTTCTTGGCATAATCAGCACAGTCTGCAGACACAGGCTGCCTCAGAGTTCTGACGCCAACTTCAACATTTTCTAGACGTGAAACCCTGAGCAACTTATGCAACTCCACAGACTCGGGTTTCCCTGTAAAACGGGATGTGAACAATGCCTACCTCAAAAGGCTTCTGGAGAGATTCAGTGAGATTTTACACATATGACGAAATCAGTATTTTGTGTAAACTAGCTCTCAAGAAATGTTTTCTTATTTATTAATGCTTATAACCTTTTTTCAATATTACCAACGCTCTTCAACATTTATTACTATGCAGATGCCTCTAAAATCTGTATCTGTAGCTCTCAAACCTGTATTGCCAGCCCTGAAATTCTTCCTGAGCTCTGTTCTAAATATCAAATTGCCAACCACATATGCCCACTTTTTCTAAAAAGCTGAAATTTTCATTTATCTCCATAAACTACATGTGCTAATACAATTAGTATAAATGTCTTCTCTCCCCTAATATATAAGTTTGTTAAAGGTCAGAAAATCTTACTCATATTCATATTTTCCATTATCTCGAAGAGACTTTATGCCATAAAAAGCGTTCAGTAAATAACACGAACATTTGCATAGCATTTGGTAATTTACAAAACATCCTCACACACGTGTCACCTTACACACTGATCCTGCTTATTCTGGATGAAAGCCTGAGCTAAAACTTAAGATATTCTTTGATAAATTATGTGCTCAGGGGAAACTCCTGTGTTATTTGTGCAGTCAGATGGCAAGAAAATCGCCAAGTTTACCTGCACCGTGTGGCGCTGTGTGGCTGGGCACTGCCAGCGTGCAGCCCCACGCGCCATGGAGCGAGCTCTAAGGAGCAGCCCCAGTTCCCTCTGCCAGACTGCGCTGCACGGCCGCGAGCTGAGCAAAGCCTGCATCTAAGGCACCGGGTGTGGGCGCCGGGGGCAGCTCTCAAGAACGGGGGGAGACCTCTACGGAAACGCACACAAGGAAGGCAAACCCACTGCCTCAGAGAGCAAGCAAAGGCAGACTGCAGAGAGAAGCAGCCGCCACAGCGAGTGGGTGAGGCCCGGGGATGCCCCTGTGGGGACCCTGGGGACAAGGACGTTCGGAGCTGGTGCGGAGCCTACCTTAGGCTGCTGGAGTTTGGGGGAGGAATGGGACGGAAGGGGAGGATGGGCCAGCACAGCAAGGTCCTTGTGTGCCGGCACAGCGAGAGCTTTACTTGGAGGCACAGGGACGTCGTCACAGGTGCTCAAGCAAATGCAGACCACAAACGACACAGGAGTGTTGGCTGAGAAAGTAACTGGCGGCAGCACGAGGAAGACTAGAGGAGGAGGAGAGCCATGAAGACCAGCGGGGAGAGCGCCTGGCGCAGCAGGCGGACCAGGAGGAAGCGCCCTCGGAGGCAGGCGTGACTGGCGGGGCATGGAGCGTGCGAGACGATGAGGGGGGAGGAAGCAAAGCGCTGCTCGAGTTTGGTGCCAGAGAGACTGCCAGGATGAAGACCACAGAAGAGGAATCTCAGAGAGCGAGCATGAGGGAGAAAAAAATATGCCTTTGTGAAATTTGAGATGCGGAGGAAAACACATGTGAAGATCTTCAGTGAAGAGATGTAAACCTAACTCTGGAGACCAAAGAAACGTCAGTGAGAGGCAACGCCGTGGGGACCCCGCGCCCTCAGCACTGCTTGGCTGTGTCCAATTCTTGTGACACGCTGGTTTTCGATGGGTTCAAATATTAATACTCTCTAACTGTTGTTCCCACAGAGGTGAGAACTGAAGGCATGGGATTGTGTGAGATCGCCCGGACAGAACAGAAAGAGAGGACAGGGCTGAACAGAGTTCTGAGAAACGCTTCCGTAACGGGGCAAAGAAAGAAGGCTGAGAGTCCCAGGCGGGGCAGATGCTGCCGTCTGCCCCTCAACGCTCTCCCCTTCCTCTACAACAGTGAGCTGGGTACCGACTCCCAGAAACATCTGCAGGCCTCCAGATGGGCGCGACCAAGCTTGGGCTGAGAGGAAGCGGCGTCTGCCACCTCTGGGAAGTGTCCTTAAAGAGGGGCACGTCCTTCTTCCCTTCTTCCCCTGCTGGCGGGGTGCAGACGGGATCCTGGCGCAGCCCGCAGGAGCATGGGCAAGAGTCCTCTGCTGAGGCAGGCGTGCCCACGTCCGTGCACGGAGACACAGGTGGGGACGGCCAGTGCCGAGACGGCAGCTGCCATCTCCTGCGTGTGAGAGGCAGAAACACATTTCCATCCTATCTAAGTCCTTGCCGTCATTTTGTTTTGAGACCTCAGTCACTGGCAGCAGAATCGAATCAGGGCTATTACACAGGGGCAGAAATGAGAGATCCTAGGAGCCCGAGGAGGTAGGTTGGAAACTGGAAGAGACACTTGCCTCAGACAGGGCAACCGGGGCTCAGGTGGGAGCCCCGAACAGCAGAGCGTGTGTGCATGACGACAACAGCTCCACGATCTACCGTGGCAGGCACCGCACTAAAGCACCTATAAACCCTGCAACTTCCTAGAAAGGCGCTACGTCCCATCTGTAAGCTCAGTGGGTTTTGGTTACTCCCCCAAGGTCAGTTTCAACCCAGGTCTGCCTCGGTCTTTCTCATCACACCGCCCCAGGTGTGACGCGCACCGTGGCACTCCCCGTGGTCTGCACAACCGTCACATGCGGTCAGAACGACGCCTCGTCAGCGTGGCTGGAGAGAAGCAGCAAGTGCCTGACACTGTCACGGCGTCGCTGAGTTTAAAAGGCTACTCGGAAATACTACAGAACTATCAAAAAAAAGTATAGATAACAAATATAAATCCTACAATCATTATAATAGGAAGCCACAAAAAATGACAGTGAAGGCTTCCAAAGACCGTTCTTAGCTAAAAGTTCATTTCAACAGTAAATAAAATAACTTTCTTTTAAAACATTCAATTTGTCACAGAAAAGTGTCAATAAGCAACAACAGTCACAATCAATAGCAAAAGCACGTGTACCTCAGCAATCAGGAGTCTCTTTGGACATTTGTTAACTGTGGCAAAAACTTTCCTAAGTCCCGTCTCCAGCTGTGTCAGTAACAATATGGCACAGTCAGCAAACCTACGAGATTGGAGGGAAATAAGCAAAACTCCGTGTTTTGAAAATGAATATTGGCACCAACATCACAGTAACTCCACTGCAGTCCGGATACGACCAACATGGTATGAATGGCAAGGAGAAGTGGCACTACTCTTACTCGCTCATATGAGAAACAAAAACAATCAAAGTTTCTTTAACCGGTGATCTTAAAACCGTTTTCCAGTGTTTTAACGTTTGATGAACCATTTTTAGTAGCTTCAGTACAGTAAAATGTCATCAAAGATTTTCTGGATTCATTTCATCACTTCTTAAGAAAACTCAAATACCAGAATGTTAGTGGGTTTTCAAGGTTTAAAACGTATCAGGGTAATGTCACCTGTACAGCATCAAGGTGACTCATCCGACCTCTGACACCACCACGCACATTTGCTCTAGAGTGAGCAGACGGAAACAGGGACAGAGCTTACTTGTCTTGGTGTCATGATTCTCTAACACTACTTCACTCAAGTAAGAACTTAAAAACCTATTAAAAAGTGAATTTTGAAAAATAATTATATCCACTGTACCAAAAGGATGACACACAAAGTCACAAAACTTAAAACACAATTACCAGCTATCTCGTAAGTAATCATATGAAGGTATTTTACGCTCGGGCCCATGAAGTCAGCCCAGCTCCCTTTCCTTCCACTCCACGGCACAGCGTGGGAGGTGCGGGCGTCGAGGACTGGCTCCCATGATCAGAAATCGTGCCGTGACGCACCCTGCCGTTACCTGTGTGTCTTGAACTTGGTCAGTGCAGTTTCCCAGTAGGGTAACATGATTTCTAATATGAAAGCAGACTTCACCATCACTTCTTCTAATACTGAAAGCATCTCGTGAGTAACATCTGCAAAATAGCAAATAGTTTCAACACCACACACAGGACGGGAGCACACCTGGGGAGTGCTGCCAATGAGCCAACTGCTTCAGGTGGGTGGGCCACACCCTGCAGCAGGGCTCCCACCAAAGGGTATGACCGCCCTGACCCAGAGCCAGAGGCACTGCTGACCGCAGACACCTGGGAAAATGAGGGACCTGGAAAACTGCCCGTCTTTAGCAATTTGGGTGAAAACAACTCCACAGAGAGTTGAGGGCTGACCAGTTGAGCACACTGATCAAGAAAAGTAAAATGTATTCTCAGGAGGCATGGAAGACCCTTCACACTCGCAGCCCCAGCCCCGGACCGGCCACGGCCTGTTGGGGACCAGGCTGCAGAGCTTCGCCCCCCACTCCGTCCATGGAAAAACTGTCTTCCATGAAACTGGTCCCTGGTGCCAAAAGGGTTGGGGACCACTGCTTCACACCACAGGCACTTTTGGCATAATGACTGGGAGTACGAAGGAACAAGAGGTGAAAGGAGAAGGAAATTATTCAGTAATTTCATAAATACTTAACTATTTAATGATCTTCTGTTTTGAAACATCCCTAAACCGTTTTTATATGTAACACATGTGAGGAATAAACCAGCTCTAACCAACATGGATTCACAGGGCTGTGACTCCCACGTCAGCCCTGGGGGCACGGCAGGAAGAGGTAGAGTTCCACACAGCAAAGTGGGAATCCTTCCAGCAACTTCAAAAGCCATCTTGACACAGGAGAATAACTACTTTATTTCACCTCAAGAGTCTGAGTCTAACTGCTATTTACTGACTTTACAAATATCTTTGCAAAGAGATATTAAGGGGGAAAACGGGAAATGTAGTACTTGCCAGGAAAAACGATCAAATCTTCTAAGTTTGTCAAAGTCACGAAAGACCGGTGAGCCAACGTCAAGTGAGTTTGCTGAAGGTAACTCTGCAGTAATTGGCCCAATCCCGCCGTCAGCAACACCATCATTGCACAGTATCTAGGGGAAACCACCGCAGATCTGTCAGAAAATGAACTCCACCATACACGTACAAAGCTTCACTTTCACAACAAAAAGTTTAAAATTAAAAGCAAAGCGCCATTCAATTGCACAAAACTCTGCCTGGATGTGGGGATTAAGCTGTGCAGTGAATGGCTGAGAGGAAAGACATCATCTCTGAAACTCCTGAGTTGAAGCCTCAAGGTCTCCCCTCCTAAAGTGTCTGGCATCCCTTCTGGGGCAGCCCCTGCACCTGGGTTTAGGTCACTGGAACCATAATCCTGTCACCACCCTGGTTACTGAGCTGGTATTTACCTTCGAAATTCTGTCTCAAAACTCATCTTTCACAAAACCCATCTTTCCTTCCCACGAAATTCAAGATAAAACAAACTCTTAGCAGATGCAAAGAGGAGGAACATCACTTCACTGCCAACTTACTCTGGAGCAATTTCCCCTGGAGACGCGAACCCGTGCCATAAGATGTTGCGCAGGTTGAGACCACGTGGAGAGCCAAGGAAGACTTTTAGTACGTTCATCTAATCCGGTGAGGACAGAAGATCATTAAATACTTAAGTAATTATGGAATTACCGAATAAACCCATTAATACCAAGATGTTTGTTTTCATCTTTAGAAATAACAGAGCCAACAGTTTGGGCTGGTATATAGCAGTAATAATAATAATAAAACCAACATTTATTGAGCACTTAATACATGCCAGATACATTTTCGTGTATTCATCAACTCACTCATCCTCAGCACAACCTATGAGGAAGGTACCACTGTTATCCCAGCAAGCAGACGAGGAACGCACAGCACGGGAAGGTGGAACCAAGGTTTCAAAGGTTACGAAATTAGTAGAGGGGTCACCTCTGCCCCAGGCTGTACAGCTTCAACACTGTGCACTGAACATGCCTAACATCTGAGCAAAATAAAACAGATGATGAACAGATACTCAGTATCCGGCAGTGTGTGCTGTGGTAAACAGAGGCAGCAGGGCCACGGCCCCGCCTCCTGGCCGTCCGACTGGAAGCTCCTCTCACCTGCTTCCATCTCCCTACCTGCAAAGTGAAGAACAAACCCACACGGGGTCCCCCTACGGGACCGCAGCCATCACGCCGAGCGTACTAACTGCTGCTGTTTGGAGTACCGCGCTTTAGAGGAGATTTGGAAAAAACGGAAGATGCTCAGAGACTAAGACAACTTAAAACCATGTCACAGGAGAGAACAGCTAAGCCTCCAGAAGACTCAGGAAAGAAATGCAAGCTGTCTTCACGCACGTGAACGACTGCTACTGAGAAGGAAAATGGATGCACTCTGAAATTCCCTCAGTGGGGAGACCATGGCCAGAGGGCGGAAACAGCAAAGCGGGATTCGACTCCACGTAAGGATGTTTACCCACCAGTTCGTCAGTGAGGCTTCAGGAAGTCTTTTCGCTGTCCCGTTAATTTTTTAAGCCTCTTTGCTCACACCAGCTGGGCAATCAGAAATATACATGCCAGTGACCAAGTACGATCACCTGGGGGCTGACAGTGGCTACAGCAGGCAGAAGGCTGACAGCAAAGAGCGAGCAAAGAACGGAATTTAAGAGCTCGGTGTCACAAGAAGTTTACGCGTCATCTTCATTCCACGCCCTCCCAAATGAGAACGATCTTCGAGCTGACAAGGGTGCGCATCCACAGGAAAGCATCGCCTCAGACAGATGTCTTATCCGAAACAGAGTGGCGAGCACAGCCTCTGTCTCAGGCTCTCCTGGGCTGCTCACCTCTCCCCGCCCCACCCACCACCGAAAGGCCTCACTGGTCTTAAGGCTCCTGGCCGGGTGCTCTCAAGGAGATTCTGAAAACGTGTGCAGCTCTGTCTGATTTTTTAGCATCTCAGTTTTTTTCACTGTAAGTTTAAATGGCTGCAAAGGCATAATTTCGCATGTTAAAAATACTGGTATCTTAGGATAAAACTGTGCTATCACTCTTTTAAAGGGTTAGAGTTTTATTCTAGATTAAGTATTAGAATTATTAAAACATGACTGACCAAAGCAATGTGCTCAGACTGCCCCTGCGGCAGCCCAAGGGTTACTCTTACTCGGGACACGGAGGCCTCCTGTGCGCCGGGCGAGGAGGCTGTGAGAGGGAAGGAGGGAGGAGGAGCGTGCTCGAGTCGCTGACAAGGTCACAGAAGCACAGCTGAGGCCAACTGTCCCATGCTGCGCTCGCTCCGTAAGCTCTAGATGAACCAGCTTACCACGGGCTGCCCAAAGACTTGAGCGAGCTCCTCAGAGGCCAGCAGATCTCTTAACAGAAAGGGACATTCCTTCCCAAGCAGTAAAAATACCTGAAATTCAAATAAAAATTGGGTAACAACTGCATTATGATGAGCCAATAAATGTTAAGAAAAAACATCATCCATGAAGCAACTATTTGTACAAATGAAGGCAGAAAATACTCAATGCCAATGTTTTGGTTTTAAAATCATTAAAAAATATTAACATTAAAAATCCATACTAAATGATTGCATTTTATAGGAAAAAATACTTAAAATCAAGAAATATGAGAGCAACTCTAAAACAGTTTAATGTTCATTCTGATAATTAACGGACCAGCAGTGAAGGAGTTCTCACACTCACATCGCCCAAGCCTCGTTCCAGACAGGACGTCAGTTTCATTAAGCCAAGAGAAACGGCAGGAGACTGCAGACTCCCCAAGTCATCGAATATTTCAGGGAATAACTGTTCAGAGTAAGACACATATTAGAATTCACACTCAAGAAATATTTCTCACCATTAATAATGTCATTTATTGAAATTTAACCTCTAAAGATTTCAACTGCTGCAGTTTATTTTTTTGGTGTAAGTAAATATTTTCTATATAAATAATACAATGCCTCAAGAACCAAGAAAAATATTTTAATATCTAAGGAATTCTTTGAAAGTTCTTTATTTAAATGTTTATTGAAAGCAATAAATCTAGCAAAACTATGAATTGAAAAGTCAAATATTTTGACCTACATCTTATTTTCCCTTTGGATTTAGCTTAGTTCTTAGAAACACACACAAGGCGGCTCACCCTGCCACTCAGAAGAGCCGTCACGGAGCAAGCAGCAGGGAATTAGATCTGTTATAGCTCCTGCTTCACTGTGGTCATTTAACACTCTGAAGGAAATGAAAAACTAAAAAAGCACGCCAAAACAAGATTTGGATTGCGCCCCAACCTACCCTTCCCCTCTTGAGTTCACTGTTAACAAACCACACAACCCTGTCTCCAGTCCCAAGGATGAACAGCTTGTGGCCAGGTGCGGTGGCTCACACCTGTAATTTCAACACTCTGGGAGGCCGAGGTGGAAGGGTTGCTTAAGCTTAAGAGTTCGAGACCAGCCTGAGCAAGACCGAGACCCCATCTCTACTAAACATAGAAAAATTAGCCGGGCATGGTGGTGTGCGCCTGTAGTCCCAGCTACTCGGGAGGTTGAGGCAGGAGCATCGTTTGAGCCCAGGAGTTTGAGGTTGCAGTGAGCTACTATGATGCTACCGCACTCTAGCCGGGGAAACAGAGCAAGACGCTATCTCCAAAAAAAGGAACAAAAAGAAAGAACACCTTGCTAACTCTGCAACTCTCCTGCGGCCTCTTATTCTGGAGGGTCCATTTTTCCTCTGTCCCAGGATGAGCACCCATGGACAGAATGCTACCTCTCCAACCCCTAATCCTCTGATACTGAATCCAAAAACCGCCTCTGTTCAAATGGTCACGTTTCTCAGCTCAGGCGTTGGAGACCATGAATAATAGCTCAGGTTTCTCTTGCAAGCCTCAAGATTTCTTCACAGTTAGAAGGAACGCCTATGGATGGAGGAGTCTTCTTTAAAATTGGGAAGTAATAAGGGAGGGCTGTAAGTAGTATTTGCAAAGTCTTTTATTCCTAAAGGTTATTTAACAGCCAAACCTCTGGAAAACTTGTCCACTGGAGCCACGGTGCATATCGAGTTTCGAACTGCCCCTTGTTCAGAGCCAGGAAATGGGAATGGACGGCTCCACACACGGGGCCCAGCCGCCGCACACTTCCGCAGTAATCCAGACCCTGGTCTTAGAGGATAAGAAAAATTCAGTAACCAGCTCTGTACCATATGATTAAAAATGTCTAAGTCATCAAAGAAAAAGTGCTTCAATTATAGAATTCCCACAAAATCAACAATTAGTTTACAATTGAACATATGATATATGCTGTTGAAAATAAATTATTTAACTGATTATAAAAGAGAAATACACTATCAGTAGAGAGTTTGGAAAATACAAAAAGGTTCAAACAGGAGAAAAATACTTTTTTCAATGCCTTTACCTGTCTATAAGTATATAGGAAACCAGACTCACATTGTACATGTAATTTTGTAACCTGATTTCTTTTTACTTAATATTATTAGGCTGTGAAATTTCCAATGACAATGAATTATTCTAGAACATTTTTATAATATGAATTTGTAAAATAAGTTTAGGGTCGAACATCCACATGGTTAATGATCAAAATATACAAAAGGGTAAATGGAGAGTCAAACATATGTTCCTTCTATTTTTTCTCACTTAGCCCAGAGATTTCTGTATCAGATGAGGCCCCTCACTCTTTCCAGCTGCTGTGTTACATTCCCTGTGTGCATTTATCAATTAACTGGGCCAATCTCCAGCTGCTTGAGATCTGGCTGTTTCCAGATCATTTGCTTATTTTTCAATTTAGTTATTACAAACCATGCTGCAAAGAATAATCTTGGGCATGTCCCTACCTGTCATGCACCTGTCTTACACATTCCTGGAAATGGAATTGCTGGGCTAGCTTAGTTCATTTGTAACTTTCATAACTATTACTAAATTTCCCTAACAATATCCGTTCCTGCTCCAAAAAAACGTCTTAGAATACCTAAAAGACATTTAAAATGATTATATAATCTGTCACTGTCATTCCCTGCCCTTACTTCACGACTTCTACGGGAAATCACCTCAGGGCCCTGAGACCTATGCCATCACCAGCCCGCCAGCCCCTACGGCCTTGCGATCCCTCCTCCTGCTGTCCCTCTTTCATGCTAACTCCTTCTCCTTTGAGTCAGGCCCGCATCACAACATCCTCTCACCACAGCGTGCAATAGTCGGAAAGGATTTCATAGGTCAAGACACTGTCAACAGAACGCTACTGACAAGAACAGTACAAACCTGACTCGTAGCTCACACAGTCGGTGATTTTTCTCCAGCACACTTCACCGTTCTGAGCTACAACACTACTGATATCACAGTAATCTCTGTGTTCAAACCCGAGTTTACAGACCATATCATGCACTGAGGGAGACAGACATGTGGTGACAGGGTCCACTGTTAATGGCTGCAAAATAAAACATAAAAGGCACCACTTAACAGAGAAGAAAACAGGAATATTAATTATATATTTATGTCTCAAGAGAATTCTATCTATCTTAAGTACAGAATGTTCTGGTACAGTTGCTGTTAACTAACATGAGAGGCGAATGATTAAAACACTGTGATAAAATATTAACTAATCTATGTCAATGTTTTCAAATATGAGAAACGTTCAAGGACTTAAAATTATTTTATTGACCATTTTTGTTAAGATGAGTTCACAGCAGCTCAACGTGTTTTACCAATGGGGGATTATTCCTTTCAGCGTTTCTTTACTATCCCAGAGCCACCAAAATAAGCAACTTTCTAATGGGAACAGGAAAGCAGAATGAAGCATAATGAAAAAAGAAAAAAAATGCCCAGACCTCTGGCTCCCAGTTTGGTGTTGAAGAAAACTGCCATGTCACCCCAAAATATGTCTCTTTGAAATAAAAAAAAAAAAATTCAGCTGAAGACAAGAGACAGCAAATGAAGGAAAAGCTCTTTTCTGCCTAAAGACAGGATATAAATTACACATTTTTGGAAACAACTTTGGACTCTTACAAGCCTAGAGAGGGCATCGGAGCAACCTGCAAACCAACCTTCCTGTTAGTTTAGTGCGTAGGCAAATGTCCCAGCCTCCTCCTCTCCCCAATCCCTACCCCCAGCTTTTCTGTACCCTGTCAGGACTCTACAAACATATTGTTCTTTGTGGAAGATTCTCTATCAGTGCAGTTCTAAGCCACTGTTTCAAGTTACTTTTCATTGTGGTTCACCCCTCATGATGTGTGCTCTATGTATTATATAAGCTTGTTTTTCTCTTTTTGATTTGTCTTTTGTTAAATGGGTCTGTCCCAACTAAGAATTAAGATGGATGAAGTTAAAGCCTCCCCTACAGTGTGAAAAAAAGCAAACAAACCATACTGCTTTTCAATGGAGGATTCAATAAAATCAAAATCCTCATAATTATCCCACATTACACTAGGGTCACTGTATAAACCCACAAAGAAGTCACATTTCTGGGCCCAAAATTGAACTCGGGGCTCTTTGCTCTGATGCATCCAAGGTAAGGGTGACAGTGTTGTAACAGTGATGATACAGTCTTGGCAGATTCCTGATTTGGAAGCTGCCCAGTTTAACTTCCCCAACCCTCTTCAGTAGCATCCTGTTACCCTGTGCACTCTTCCTGTCCCCTAGAAGTTCCACTTTCCATTCTCAGCCCTGGTTTTTAAATAATCCCAGCAGGCCCTAACAGACAGTTAAGGCATTCCTCAAGAAAATTATGTCAACTGTTAAGCAACTGTCTCTGGCATCCTCTATTTGGCTCTGTGATCCTGGGGCTGGGACTCTGCAGACCACCTTGGGCAGAGCCAGGCGGAGCACTTGCTTCTGCCTGTCTGCATCCTGGAGGCTCCCTGTCCACACACTACTCCTTTCAGACTCACTCAGCACCTCCTGCTGCAGCAGCTGAATCCAGTCTGCAGATTGCCCAACACTTACAGGAGCAGCACCAC
The DNA here is from genome assembly GCA_963575035.1 of Avahi laniger. Classification (NCBI taxonomy): domain Eukaryota; kingdom Metazoa; phylum Chordata; class Mammalia; order Primates; family Indriidae; genus Avahi; species Avahi laniger. Next base: position 46,125 of record CAUYSK010011985.1, on the reverse strand, counting down.
CCCCTCCTCAGAAATGTGAGTTCCACCCATGTAGGAACTCTCCTCTAAATTTCAAAGTCTTTTAATTTCAACCACTTCCCTTAGTTCCCTCAGGCTTGGGGTGGCAATGCTTCCCACAGCTGCCACCTCTATCATACCTTCAGAGATCTCCTTTTATCCTTTCAAGTACCTAGTTAACAATCTTATACATAGTTACCTCTTTAAATTCTTTCAATTAAAAAACTAGCGTTCTTTTTCTCCTGACTGATACAGAAATAGTGTCAAGGGTAATTTTCACATCGAAACAGACTTACTGCGTTTTTAAAAAGCATTCAAACTCTAAAGGAATGAGCTGTTGTTCTGGGGTGGCAGGTGACAGGCAGAATCAAAGCCCATCTACCGTACTACTAAAGCTGGCCCTGGATACAGCAACTCAGACTGTAAGAAAGGTCTTCTCTTTTGATTGTAGATGCCCTACCAATATAGTAGTCCCTCAACCTCAACCAAACTGTAAGGTCCTAGAGCACAGATAGTGTCTTACACAACCCTGTTACCTCCAAGACATGCCTCTGCCACACAATAACTGAGTAAGAGTTTACGGAATCGCTCCTCCTACCCTGAGCTGAAATACACTCTCCGGTCTCCACGACCTCAGCTTTCCAGCTCTCACCTTCAGCTCTGGGGAGTTTTGATACTCACCCGCCCCTCTCCGCCCCTCAACAAATACACAACTCTAGAAGTTTGCTTTTAGCTTAGTTTATAAGTCCATACTCTCTTGCATGAGAAAAGACTCTACTGTGAGAAATAAAATCCAACCGCAAATCAGTAAATACTAGATGCTACACTACTTCGACTGTAACTCATGACACTTACTACATTGCGCTATGTATTATAGTTACGAACATGCCTGTCTTTAGACTAGAATTCAGAAACCCGCACGTCTGCGAGAGCGCTCAGGTCTGTGCGCCCACCCACAGCACCATTCTGTGATTATTTCTGTGCCTCGCCCAGACCGGCTGGGCCGGGGAGCGGGACTGTGCTTTTGCAGCTAGACTTAAACTTGAGTCCTTCCTCAACCTCTTACTACCTCTTGCCTTGAAAATCTTAACTGTAAGATGGTGCGGTAGGATTGCGGTAATGAACACACAGTACTCAAAAAAGCTATCGTTATCGACTCCAGATGTTCGATATTTAATATCCCGCGGGAGGAAAACCACTACACTCCTTATCGTGAGACAACTGCGCAGGACCAGGTCCGCCCAGCGGTCGGGAGCCGCAGAGACCAGGCTTTCCGCCTCTGCCCGAAGGGGCTCTGCGAGCGCCGGCCAGAGCAGAGCTGGGCGCGGCCCCAGCCCCGCGCCCACGCACGACCCTTCCCGCCTCGGGAAACGGCGGAGCCGCGGGGGCACGACCGCCGGCCACCACGGACGGCCCCTCCCGCCACGAGCCAGGCCGCCCTACCTCCATAACTTCCGGCCCAGGGCCGCGGCGCGCGCGGATGACGCAGTACGTAGCCCAACCCCTTCCGGGCTGCTGAGCTACACCGGCAGGCATTTCCGGCCGCACGCGGCGCAGGCGCGGGACTTGAGCTCTCGCGGGAAGCAGCGGAGGTGTTTGGGGGCAGATGGAACCGGCGAAGGCTGGGCGTCTGGGAGCTCTGACGGAAATGGAGAAACGAGGCCGAGGGGGAAAGCCGACCCCGAGCCAGGCGCCTCAGCAGCAGCCTCCGACGCCCAGGAAAGAGAGGCGGCCTAGCATGTTCGAGAAGGAGGCCGTGAGTGCGGGACTGCGAGCGGCGCAGGCGGCTTTCCAGCCCCGAGCGGCTCCTCGGCCGTCCGCGCCGCCGCCTGCGAGGGAGGCGCGCTCCTTCCTCTTCCTCTTCCCCGGGCCCGGGCGGGGGCGGGGCGCCTCGGACGCCAGTGTTGAGGTGTTTTTAGTCGAGGCCGTGGAACCCTGCAGGAGCCGATTCAAAGAGTGGGGGCAGGATCAGCTTCACTTCTCAGACTTACTCAACTTGCCGATTTCCTGGGAGTGGTCTGCGAGGAGTGTTGCTTTTTACAGAAACACATGATTTTAGGCTATTTAGTGCCATCACGCATACAGAGGCAACTTTGCCAACCAGAAATAAGTGTTTGTATGCTGTGTTTTTTAAAAAAAAAATTTGACAAACCAAACAGAAGAATGAGATGTTTTGAGTTTTTAAAACATCAGCAGTCTCGGTATTTGAAGAGTATGCAGGAGAAAAATGTTAAATTGAATCTATAGTCTCTCCATTAACTTACTGTCGGATATTAATGGAAAAGGTCATTATTCACTTTTATTGGGGGTACAGCACCAGTATTTCTGTGTGATGATACTTTCAAAATCATTAATGTGATCTCCATCTTTTATTGAGACTTTAAGAGAAAAATAATTTGCCCAAGAATGCAAAACTTTTTATAATAGAACTGAGACTAGAACCTGTGTCCTGAAACTCAGTCCGGTTGTCTGTAGTGGTTTCTTTTCATACTTCATGGGATCCATAACAGGAAGAAGACAGAGATGACAGGCAAAACAACAATTTTTGAAGACCCTGAAACATTTCAAGATTCCTCCCAATAACAAAAAATTCTAAAAAAAAAGTAATGGCAACATTTCAGGTTCTAATGATGTCTCTTGGGTGTCTACGGTTTATTGAGGAAAGAACAAACTAAAGGAAGAAGGGTAAACAGGCCAAGTTTACACAGCTAAGAAAAAGAGCAGAACAAGGCCAGAAACCCGAATCTGTCGGACTTCAAACTTCATGCCTCCAAACACAATGCTGTATTGTCTGACAGTAAGTCTGAGTCACAGGTCACCAGCAGTAAAGGAACATTTCTGTATTTTGAGGCAGACTTTTATAAATTTAATGCTTTTTAAAGGTCTGAAGTGGTTTTGAAAATTGAATGAACCTGAACTCCATGAGAGGCATAGGTGCACTTGGTAAATAGGCTAAAATCTGGGGGTGAGGGGACATGGACCAAAGCAGTTACTGCTTATTTGATGTGGCTGTGATATAGCTGTCTTTAAAGTCTAGTCTTTTTAGACTGAATAGACCCATTATTAGATTGAATAGATCAATAATTGGGAAGAAATTAAGAGAGGATTCCACAAATGCTCACTGAATGTATCTGAAGACACTGAGTCATTTCTAATTTTCAGGTAGCTGATAATTTCCGTATTTCTGAGCATAGGAAAAATTAGGACACAGTTTAATCAGTATGAACATCTATTGATTTTATATGTCCTGCATCCATTTCTTTTCTTCAAGTGTTAGCACCTCAGATTAGTTTTAGAGAACTAACTTATCTCCCATTGGATAGAGATTTGGCGGGATTGTCAGCCACTGTCCTTATCTTTGTAGGAAGGAGGACACCCAAACTAGGCTAATCAGATGAAATCTGGAATAACATAAATGAAATGGTTGAGGTTTATTCAAATTGAAGGTGGCAAGCTGAAATGCCCCACGTGACTTTCTGAATCTGGTTCTTTAGCCTTCTATTCTGTGAACTACTCTGTACCTTTCTAATTACATTTTTGCTTAAGAAGAGTAAGTTCCTATTGCTTGCAACTGAAGGTCACAAAACCTTAAGTGGATTACCAAATGTTGAAAACTTGATTAGTTTCACTCGTGCACATTTGAAAATCTTAAACACTAGCAAATAGCATTTAGAAATAAAAGTAACGATATCACCAAGCTCAGTTTATTTTAGGACTATAAGTAGGCTCAGTGTAACGAAATGCCACATCAACAAATTAAATAATTAAACTTAGATTGTATTAGTAGATGCCCAAAAGTTGGTTATATTTAAAACTTATTCCTAATTTTAAAAAAAAACGAATACAAGATTCTCCCTTGATAAAAGGAATAAAATACCCTTAAAAATGAGTATACTAAGTCAGATGGCCAATATTATACGTACAAAAGAAATGGTGGAGATGCGGGTTTTCAACATATTAGAATCACTAATGGTTATTTTCACGCCACACATTCATGCCAGATTCCCTTGGGAATCATTGCAGTTGGGAGCCACTGTTAATGGTGGTGTGTAGTTGTATCCCTTGAGTATATTGTGGAAAAGAAGATGGCAGTCACTATGGTAGAAAAGTATTTTCTTAATAAACAAGGCCAAAATGATTTTAGAATGTTTAGGGAGTTAATAATGCCTCTTCTACAATTAAAAGATAGGCACAGAAGTCTGACAGATGATTAAAACAGCACATTCATTTCTGATAAGGAATTACAGCCAACATGAAGTAACTCCTACCCAAAACTACTTAAAATAACACAAAAAATGTGTAGAGAGTAATTGTTTCCGTTCATTGGATCACACAGGGTACCGATACCTGAGAGCAAAGTAGGTAAGGTGAACCCCAGTGTTGCCCCCAGCTTAACTACCTGAGGTGGAGATTGGTTAGAGTGCTAAGAAGTGTATTACTTTAGTAGTATGGGGGAAAAAAAATAGACATAAAATTTTTTCTGATCTGGCCTATCCAGGCGGAAAAGCAGGGCCCAAGAGAATTAAACTGTTTCCAAATTACTACATTCTAGAAGAAAGCTAAAGAATGTTTTTAGGAGTACAAAAATACCCAGTAGATGAGAAGGTAAAACTCACAGTATCTGGTCTCTAGTGAAATATTAGCAGACCTACAAAGAAGCAGGAAAATAAAATGCAAAATGAGAAGAAATGATGAAAAGAGGGCACAAATGACACAAAGATAAAATTGGTATAAAAAGACATTAAAGTAGTTATGATAAAAATTCTATTAGTTTTCATCAAAGCAGTCATAATATGAAGTAGTTATTATAATTACTTTCCATATATTTAAGTATGTAGAAAAAGATTGAGCATGTTAAGTCCAAATCAAACTTCCATAGATGAAAAATACAGTGTCAGAGATGAAAATACACTAAATGGAATTAACAGCAAATTCAAAACAGAGGAAAGGACCAATGAATTTAGAGGTGTAGAAATGCTGGGGTAGGGGGAGGGGGAGAAGCCTGAAAAAATATTAGAAGATATCAGAGCTGTGGGAGAACTTCAAGCAATCTAATGTTCTTATTAATATAATTTCAGTTTCCAAATGAGGGGAGAGAGGACAAATATTTGAAGAAATGATGAGAAATTTACAAATTTTATGAAAACTATAAAGCTATCAATCCAAGAAGGTTAGTGAACTCCAAGCACAGGAAACATGAAGAAAATTAGCCAAGATATAAAATAATCAAATTGCTTGAAACCAGTGATTTTAAAAATTTAAAGGCAACTAGAAAAAGAGAAACATTATTTACATAGAAAAGAAGATAAAATGACAGCTGACTTATTGTGAAAAGCAAAGCAAGACAAAGCATTGAGGCATCATTTTTAAGTACTGAAAGCAAATGGCTTTGAACCTAGAATTCTATACCAAGCTAAAATGTCTTTCAAAAACAAAGGTAAAACTACTGGCTTCTAGTTCTACATGTAGGAGGCTTGAAGTCACCACTCCTTCCTAACAACAAGCTGAGCAAACTGAAAAATTAACTCCTCCTAGATTCATAAGAGAAGTGAGGTAACAGAGAAAACCGTTGCCCCCAAAATGGGAGTGACAGGTGGATACAGAGAATCACAACATAACTAGAGCAGAAACCACAGGAACTAATGTCAGGGTCTGAAAACCCCAAATGTAATTGATAATTTGCTGGAGGCTAAGAGTGGACAATTCTCAGGTTGAAAACTTCAGGATGACCCCATCATAGGGTGGCCCCTACCCTTTTCTTGAGTTTTACCTTCAGGAGTTGAACCAGGTTATTATAGTAAATATTGGAGAAAAACTCTCTCATGCTCTGGCCAGGGGTGCAATGGGACCTTTTGGAACTGTGCCAGAGCACTTTGTTCTTAACAAGATCTGCCCTCAGGAAAACTAGTTAACCAGAGCCTAACCTGGGGTTTTGCAGAGCGTTACTGATGGGGGAGAAGAGAAATATCCAACTCCAGTTTTCTAGCCATGCTGTCCCGCTTAAGGGGGGAGGGGAAAAAAACCTGAGAAATAATTTGGGAAGTTCACAGTCCAGAAGCACAGGCTCACGAAAAGGCTGAGGCCTAATCATAGAACTATAAAATGCTTCCTCTCCTCCCGTACGTTACCACCACATTACTAGAGGTCTATTTACAGAAGTTTCTTTTACCCAGTGAATCATGCCTGGCTATCAAGAAAAAATTATAAGGCATACTAAAAAACAGAAAACAGAGCAAGCATCAGAATCAGATGTGGCAGGGTTGTTGAAATTAGGTAACTTAAAATAACTATGATTAATGTTTTAAGGGCTCTAGTTGATAAAATAACGTGAAAATAGATGCACAATGTAAGCAGAGAAGTGGAAATCCTAAGAAAGAACCAGAAGGAAATGCTAGAGATCAAAAACACTGTAACAAATGAAGAAATCTCAAGAGAAATTTGAAAAAAATATTTTGAACTAATTAAAAAAAAATCAATTTGTGGAATGCAACAAAAAATGGCCTAGAGGGAATCCCTATTTATAGCATTGAATGCATGAATGTATGAGAAAAGAAGAAAGATCTAAATTATCTAAGCTTCCACCTTAACTAGAAAAAGATCAAATTATATCCAAAGAAAATAGAAGAAATAATAAAACTTATAGCAGAAATCAATGAAATTGAAAAAGGAAATCAACAAAACCAAAAGCTGTTTCTTTAAAAAGATCAATAAAATCAATAAGCCTCTAGCTAGGCTAAGAAAAAAAAAGGAGAACACATATTGCTAATAACAAATACAAGAGGGAATATCACTAGAAATCCCATGGTCATCAAGATCGTAGTAAGGGAATATTATGAATAACTCTATGCCTACAAATTTGATAACATAGATGAAACTCCTTGAAAGACACAATCTGCCACAACTCACACAGGAAGAAATATACAATTTCAAATTTGATAACATAGATGAAACTCCTTGAAAGACACAATCTGCCACAACTCACACAGGAAGAAATATACAATTTCAATAGGCCTATGTATATATTTTTAAGTGAATCAATAATTAGTGTTCCAAGGCAGAAATCACCAGATCCAAATGGGTTCATTGGTGAATTCTAAACATTTAGGGAATAAATTATACCAATTGTCTACAATCCCTTTCAGGTGATAGAAGCAGAGGGAATACTGTTTAACTCATTCTGTAAGGTCAGAGTTACCCTAATAACAAAACTAGACAAAGAAGAGAAGGAAACTACAGGCCAATATTTCTTATTAACATTGAAGCAAAAATCCTCTACAAAACACTAGCAAACCAAATTCAGCATTATATTAAAACAATTATACATAATACCAAGTGAAATTTATTCCTGGAATGCAAGGATGGTTCAACATACGAAAATTGATCAACGTAACACGCCATGTTAACAGAATGAAGAAATAAAGCACATGATCATCTCAATTGATGAAGAAAAGCGTTGGACAAAATTCGACACTCATGATATAAACACTCAGCAAACTAGTAATAGAAGGAAATTACTTCAATATAATAAAGGCCATATATGAAAAACCCACAGCAAATATACTGAATGGTGAAAGACTGAAAACTTTTCCTCTTATACTAGGAACAAGGCAAGGATGTCATCTTTTGCCACTTCTATTCAACATAGAATTGTTCTAGCCAAATAATTAGGCAAGAAAAGGAAATTCTTGGCTATTATTAAAAGGAACTCATCACTTAAGATGCCAGAGCATTCATCTGGAACATATCAGGCACTAAATAAATACTTATTTAGTGCATGTTAGATGCCACAGAATGTTGCATGTCAAAAGCATGGGCTGATACCTTTCCACTTAAGAATGTGTCACCTAAATAATTATTTATTTAAAGATAAACAAAAGTAACACAAATCGAAATTTAAAACAACAAAGGATAATATTTTTATAACCTTAGTAGGGAGCAAGAAAGATTTTCCTTACATCCCTATCCCCTAATATTTGTGTGTATAGATAAAAAGTTAGATACATATTTTTTCTACTTTTACAAAGTTATAGCCAGAAGTGAATCTAAGATTCAGTAACCTTATTATTATAAAGTCTCATAACAGATTGCTAAGCTTTATGTCAGCCCTGCCCCACTGTACCTAGGTTCTTAATCTGAAATATCATTTTACAGTTTTTTTTTTTTTTTTTTTTGAGACAGAATCTTGCTCTTTTGCCGGGGCTAGAATGCCTTGGCATCAGCCTAGCTCACTGTAACCTCAAACTCCTGGGCTCAAGCAATCCCCCCTGTCTCAGCCTCCCGAGTAGCTGGGACTGCAAGCGCATGCCACGACGCCTGGCAAATTTTTCTGTTTTTAGTAGAGACGGGGATCTCACTCTTGCTCAAGGTGGTCTCGACTTCCTGAGCTCAAGTGATACTCCCGCCTCAACCTCCCAGAGTGCTAGGATTATAGGTGTGAGCCACCATGCCTGGCCTCATTTTACAATTTAAAAAGTAACGTCTCTTACACTTTCTCTCCCACTGCCCCCCCAAGTATGCACAGATTTTAAGAGAACGACTAAGAGAATCATTTCATGATGTTCAGTATGTGGAGCCTCCATTTGATGACTCAATTGCTGATATAGGTAAAGAATGGAAGAGTGCCCTGGCAAAATTAAAGTTTGCTAATTCATATAGAATGGAGCCATTGAAGAAATTCCAAGCTCATTCAGTAGAAACTAAAGTCCAGCAGATATTAGTGGTAGGTTGATAGATATATATGATAGTATTAATTAGGGTTCTCTAGAGAAACAACTTACGGGAGATTATATATATGAGGAGATGTATTATCCAGTTATGGAGGCCAGGAGATCCCACAATCTGCCATCTGCAAGCTGGAGAACCAGAAAGCCAGTGATGTAATATAGTCCTAGTCCAAAGATGTGAGAACTAGGGAAGCCAGTGGTCTAAGTCCCAGTCTGAGTCTAAAGGCCCAAGAACCTGGAGTGTTGATGTCCAAGGGCAGGAGAAGATGGGTGTCCCAGCTCAAGCAGAAAGCAGATTCTCCCTTCTTCCACCTTTGTGTTAGACTCAGGCCCTCAGTGTCTTGGATAATGCCCATCTGCATTGGTGAGGGTATCTGTACTCAGGCTACTGATTCAAATGTTAAATGTTCCAGAAACACTCTTGCAGACATGCCTGGAAATGTTTTACTAGCTATCTGGGCATCCCTTAGACCAGTCAATTTGACACATGAAATTATCACAATTATCTAGGATTTCGGGTCTTGATAAATTATGTTAAGAATGATGGCAGAACAATTACCCTGACTGATTTTTTGTAGCATTTACCTTTGAAAATATCAAAGTAAATTGTAGTCCTACTCAATGGTCTTCACATTGATGATATGAGCTAGATTAGAGGGAATTTTCTTTTGTTATTTAACTCAACAATTATCTGGAAGTTATTTATTCCTCAGAGCTCATGTTTCTCTCATATTTGGAAAAATTTAAAAACCACATTGACTATATATGTGTGAGAAATTTGTTCCTGAATATGTTTTTATGCCCTATTTTATTGTATCTGATATTTTTTAAAATCTTAGAAACAGGCAGTCCCAACTTTAATCTGGAATCTAAAGTCCATTTATAACAGTTGTTTGAAACTCAGACATACGCTTCCAGGCTGGCCTAACAAAGCTTCTTCAATTTTGCATAACTAATGCTATAAAGTAATACTAATACCAACAGTGTTTATACCATTTTTGGTATCTGAAGGCTACATTTTTCAGGTGGAAAGAGTTCTCACCATCCTTCCTAATGAGGGATCATCACATGAGACACTTTTTAATTAGGGAAAGTTTGTTTGGAGGACTCTGTTTCTGAATCCCCTATTCACCTTCGGTCCCTAGTTCTGGGAACCAGGCACTCGGGAGTTTCCTGATGACCAGGTTCTCTTTGTGGGACTCCGCCCAGGCTAATCTCACTCAAGACGTATTCATTGTTTTAAGATTACTGACACCCCCCCCCGCCCCCTACACATAGAGTTTACAAGGTGTGTTCCTTCAGTAACAACTGATGTGCGCTAGCTATTGGGGAGAAAGCATGCTATTTTGTGTAAATGATTAATGCCCTTTTAATCATATCAAAAGCAATTCTTTAAATGAGAACCCTTATTAGTACAAATTATGTTCTACTTGGTATAAGTTGAGATGGTGTAACAAGTGAGTGAGCAGCCTAGGAAAGAAGTGTGGGGGTGCAGATTCACTCATTAGGTAGACTTCGACCCCACCTGAGAAGTTTTCCCCTAGTGTCGATTCTCTCAGTGCTTCCTGTTCTCCACAGACTTTTCTTTCCCTGTCATTCTGGATCTGCACACTCAATAAAAGCTCCTAAATTTGTCCACATCTCTCAAGAAAGAATCAGCTGGGTCAGCTGGGGCACTGGGTAGGAGCATGGCTGGTGTGAGGAAGATGACTGTCTGTTGGCATTATTTGCTAGGTGGAGACTGCTCATGCTTCATTTTTAAATTATCTTTGTTCTAGAGTTCTTCATTTCTACTCATCATACTGGGGATAATGGTAACTTGGTTCTAAGAATCCATTTTTCAGATATGTACATTAAGGTAGCTTGTGAAAATGTAACAGGCAAATGACACTGTCTTCAAAAGTACCTACAAAAATATGAACTTAGACCTTGGTTTAAATAAACAAAGAATTAAAACTTATTCTTGGGACAATTGGGGAAATTTGAATATGAATGTGAACAGTACTAGATGTTATTAATTTAATTGTTAATTTCCTTGGTGTGATTTTATGTATTGTGATTTTGTAAGAGATCGCCCTTGTTAGGAAACCATGCTAACAGGAATTGTCCATGATACATTTTCTCAAATGGTACACCAAATAATATGTGTGTTAAGTAGAGATAAATTAGCAAAACATTCTTAACCATTTGTTCATTGTACTATTATTTCTATTTTTCTGTATTTTTGTATATTTTCATAACAAAAAATTGGGGAAAATAAAATGCACAGCAATTTCTATCCTAAAGATGGTTTAAAAGTGTTGACTTTATCTGATCTTACTGTCTTGTATTGTTAAATTCTGGACACTTAACGTCTTTTTACTGGAAGGCTAAGATACAGGGACAGAGACATACTTAGAAGAATATTTAGGTGGGAGGTAAGAGTTCTCCTCTGCCCTGCCTAATTAAACTGACATAAAATAGATTAACAGGAAAAAAGCATACAAACTTCATTTAGTAATTTTTACATGTCTGCAGAATCCTTCACAAGAAAATGAAGGTACAACGAAGCAGAGCCAAAAGCTTATATACTAGTTTGACAAAGGGTAGTAAAAGGTGAAAATGTGACAGGACGGTGGGATTTGGACTGGGGCAGATAATTGTGGGAAAGTGACTGGGAAGATAAGGGTTCCTTTAACAAGGTTTGTTTATGCAGATTTCTCTCTGTCTCCACTCCCCATCCCTGGGCATAAAATGTGTTTTTTCCTCCTGGTACAGGGAGGGCACATTTCACATGGGCATTTTATCTCCTGTTTTCAGGAAGAAAAAGGAAGGTCAGAGGGCACTTTCTTGCATTTGCTGTTTTTCAAGGGTCTTTAACTCAAAAATAATCAATACACCAAAGCAGCATATTGGGGTGGCATATTCAGATCCTCCACACCACCTTGCGCCCACCACCTACTGCTATAGACGTAGATACATTTCTAAACTGAACTATTAGTTGTCAGATGATATTTGGCAAAGGTACTATGGCTCATGGTTTCAGGAAATAAGTTCAACTCAGTGTCACACAGTATTATGTATTACATTTATTACCTGCTTCTTTGATTTAAATAGCAATAGCAAGCATTTGTGATTAAGAGTATGCATTTTGGTATTTCTCTTAATTGATCCTACTTCATAGGCTGAATTCAAATGTACTGAATATAGTAGGATTTCAAGTTACATTGAACATGTTATAATTTATAGACTTGTATTAGTATAATGGGGCCTGGAACTGCTTATTAAACATGCAGATGAATGGCTAGGGATTTTCCCCTTGGGTTCAGGGAACAGTGGATATAGTTTTATGCATTAAAGTACTATACATGGATGGACCTTGTGGGTATCTTGCTGTAGCAAGTATACGTTATTTATTAAACAGGGGGACTTAGGTAGATAAAGCCTGGCTTCTCCTAGGCAAGCAGAAGAGCCTGGCGAGTGGGGGTGAGCAGGAACAAAGGGGTGGGCAGAGGAAGACAGTCCTTCTGGCTTGGAGAAAGTGGCAAGTATCCTCCATGACCTCTTCATTTCAATTAAAAGCCTTCAAGGCTTTACGTGGGGCTCTCTGGGCAACCTCATACTGAACTCAAGAATCCAGGTAAGCGCCAGTAGGATAGGGTCATGAGCCCCCAGCCCCAAGAAGTATTTGGGATATGAATGGGAAGGGAGAGAGTGTTGGAGCGTTGGCACCTGTAAGGTGTGGGAGTGACTTAAAAGGAAGTTTGGGAAAACCTGGAAGTAGCTTGGATCATCCCTTGGGTTTAAGGAATTTATTCTCTAGTTTTAGTTCCTAAAATTATGTACTTAGGCTTAATTGCCAAACCATGTGCTTAAAGCTGTCAGACAAGTAACAAGAACAAATGAAGTGGCTGTGGTAATTGCCAACAAAGATAAACATGCCCAGTTTGATTGTCTTTTAAAAAAACACTAAGGGAGCAGAGTTGTCACGCAAATTTTGCTGGTTGTAGATAACCCAAGAGATGTCATTTTTGAGAACTCAGGTTTAAGGAAACCCTCACAGGGCTCTGCCGATCAAGGTTGTAAGTCAGCACACGGGGTCAGCGTGGTTCTTAGAGACAAGCAGTGGGTTGAATTTATTCTCAGAAAAGACCGAGTTTGAGCTTGAGTCAGAGGCAGATGAGAGCACAGATGCTGCTGAGTGTTGGGAAGATAGAGCCACAGCCAATGCCTGAAGGAAATCAATGCTTCTAGACCCAGCTTTATATCCAGAAGCATTCTAGAAGGTAACCAAAAAAGAAAAAAAAAAGACAATTTCTTTGGTTTTACATTTCTATGAAATTAGCTGATATGGGGTCCATTTGTTATCACCAGAACCAAGAGCAAGCCCCGCGTCACTGGCGCCCACACCACGCCAATCAAAGGCATGCGTGGTCTGCCACGAGGTGGTCCAGGTCTGCTCACAGTTTGTAAGAAAGGGTAATAGCCTGTGAGCCACATCCATCCCCTCCAAGCTGTACATTAATTTACTAATAAACATGATTAGAAATCTTTGATTTTCTTTTCATTTTTTTGGAGGTCAAAGAAAAAAAGCAGTGGAGTGAGAAGCCACAGGGAGGGCTGGAAAGGGGTGGTTTTGTGCAAGCACCTGACAGGCTTGGGGCAGTGACTCTTGCTTTAGGAAAACCCAAATCCGGATTTTGACATACATAAATTTTTAAAGGTGTCTTTACTTAAGAATTTCTAGAAGCCTTTTAAAATTTCCCTTGTGTCTCTCTAATAACTGTTTAGAAGAGTGGTCTGGTAAATACAATTTATCGCTTAAGTGTTGATAATGAAGAGCAAACATAATCTAAAAACCAAAATGAACTTTTTCTTTAAAATGATTACTGAAATCAGTTGGTAAGCATAAGATTTATTTAATATTACTTGGTAAGAATATATGTATTTTCTAAACAGTTATATGTTATTTAAACATGTTTTCTACTTGAATTTTTATATAGAAAATATTTGCTTTGAAAATTAAAATATTTTTCTTAAATTTTTTTAAAGGAAAGTCTTAAAGATGTCAAATATGATGATAAAATCTTCTCTCACTTGTCGCTTGAATTGGCAGACCGCATATTGTTAGCAGTCAAAGAATTTGGGTACCACCGTTATAAGTTCATTACAAAAGTATTATTTATTCAAAAGACTGGTCAAGCAATAAATGTAAGTACCTCACTGATCCAGGATATGGCAGTAGAACTGTAAAGTGTCTCCTCCCTAGTGATCTGATCTTTATCAAGGCACTCCAGGGAGCCTGAGGTACCTCTTGAATAAAAGAATCATTTTGTTAAATATATTTTAATTAATTATAAATAAGTTATAACATGATTATATAAAAATTATAATATGATTACATTATGAATAGATAATAATATACATAAAATATGTATATATTGTATTATATATAATTGGATATAAATTTAATTATAAATAAATTTCAAATTATTTAAAAAGTACTAACCTAAAAATAGCAATTTGCTATTAATAATTTATTAAATTGCATGGTTATTCTCTTCCTTGATCATATCAGCTTTGACAATTTTATGCCATTTAAGTTAATTAACCAGTAAATGTTTTTTGGGCACTAACGGGCATCAGGTCCTGCGGAAAGTACAAAGAATGAGGAGCCGCGGACCCTGATTCTCCAGGGGCTTCACTGGAGGGAAGGAAATGAAGCAGCACAGTGTAGAACTCAAGGAAACAAAGTGATGCCGACGATGTAAGCGGCCTGGGTTTGGAGTCAGATGCACTGGCGGGAATCGTGGCAGCCACACTCTGTAGCTGTGGCCGTGGCATCGTTTTTTCATCTATAAAATGGTGATGATAAAACTGAGTTTTTAGAGCTGTCATGAGGACCCTTAACATAGTCACTAGCACAGCACCCTTGATAAACAGTAAGGCTGTTACTAACATGACTTACAAATAAAAAGATGACGTGTCCTGGGAGTTGACAGTGAATATGTGGGAGCTGGAGAGAAAGGGAGAAAAACTCTGTGTGGATCCATCTTAGAGGCCTCACGGCGGAGTGAGGGGCACGGCGGAATGCAGAGGGGAGCTGGGCAGAGGCGCCGGTGGTGCCACAGGCAGGGGGCAGCGGCCGGCCCCCGGAGAGGTCTACCACGTGCGACACGCACACTCAAGGAATGGGGAAATTCCAGACAATGCGAAGTGCCCTGAAGATTACGTAGGGACATGACAGAGTGACAGCGTGGCTACTTAGGGCTGCCTAGAGAAGGGAAGACCCTCTGATGTCCGAGCGGCAAGAGGGACCAGCTGTACCCAAGATGAGAGAGGACGTTTCCAGCACAGAGAACTTCTAGTGCAAAGATCCACAAGCAGGGATGAACTTGGGGTGCTTGGTGAAGCAGTGTAGCTGGTGGGGGGTGGCAGACTGCAGAGTGGGGGAACGTGTCGGCTAACATTACCGTGCTACAAACTACCTCGGAAGTTAGTAGCTCGAAACAACAGCCAAGTATCTGCTCACAGTTCTGTGGGTCAGCTGGGCCTGGATCAGCTGCTTGGTTTTCTGCTGGTCTTACTGATGACTTGCAGCTCTCTGGTGATGCAGCTGGGCCCGGAGTTCCAGGATGGCTCCTCTCACATGTCTAGTGGTTGGTCTGGCTGTTGGTGGGGGCAGCTGGGTTCTCCCACATGCGCCACCACCCTCCAGGAGGTCGAGTGGGCTCTCTGGCAGGGGGGTCTTGGCACAGTGTTCCACCAGGGTGAAAGTGGAAGCTGCAAGACCTCTGAAGTCCTTGCTTTGAAGTTGCACAATGTCACATTGGTCAAAGCAAGTCACAAGTCCAACTCACATTCAAGAGGTGAGGAAGTCAAGTCAACTCCTTGGTAGGAGAAGCCACAAAGAATTGGTGGCCATTTTCGATCCACCACAGAGATTGTGCTGTAGTCAGATCACATATGTCTTCGTAACTGGAGAAAAGAAGTTAAGGATCTTCTACAACCACCTACTTATGTAATCAATGCCACTTCTTCATCTCAACACAAAGTCCTAACAAACTAGCTGTAGATCTTTCGGCGGCGGGAAGAAGAATCCCTTGTCATGGACCGTACCACAGAGCAGGGCGGTGCACAGAGCGAGGAGACCCCATTGTGGAGGCGTCTGCTCCTGCCCTGGACCCTCAGAGAGGGTCTCTGTGCTGGAGAACTGCCAGCCTCCAGAGAGCATGAAGGGAGATCGAGGTAGCATCACTCTCGAGTCTTTTCATGAAATGGAAAATTTGACAAATTACTTCTTAAATATAACTTAAAAATCAAACTAGTGTAGATTTGAAAAGAAATTCTTAACATGTTCAATCTAAATGTGGTTTTTTAAAACTCTCACAGATTGCCAGCAGAGGGATCTGGGACGTCGCATGGGACAGCTGGGTGGCAGCCAAACATGAAACTGAGTCCTATGTGGCCTTGGCCTTGGTGTTTGCTCTTTACTGCGAATAGCTTGTCACGTGGACTCAACAGTGTTTACTTCCAGACTTTTCAAATATAAACGAAATTTACAGATTTTAAAGCTCACAGCAGTTTTGATTAGCTATATTCTTATTTCTAATTGAGGCTTTTTAACTGTATTCTTGTAACAACAAAGTAAAAGCCAGATTTTTACATTTACACTCATTAGTTATATTTATTAACATTCTATTTCCCCAAAATATTATAAAAGGTGTGTGTATATGTATGTATATATGAATTCTTATAGTGGATTATAATATAGGGAAAATATTTATCATTCTTTTTAGATTTAAGAAAATTAGAATTTTCTACAGGAAATTAAGATGCAACCTTGTAAAATACCTAATTATGTAGATATTAAGATAGATTTTGGAAATTTTTAAGGGCAGATGCATTTTGGACGATATCGTAATACTTTGTATTGATTTTTTTGGAAAGGAATTACCAAGTTCGAAAGAAAGATAGTAATATATTTAATACTTCCCTAATATCCTCCGTCCCTAGTCAAAATATTTACAAATGTGTGGTCTATTTGTTAATGGGCTCATTTTGATGCAGGAATTGAAAAACCCAACATAACTGTTTAAATAAGGAAAATTTTATTTCTCCAGGCACTTTCCCACTCTCCCCACAGACTTGCACATAGATTTGTTTAACTTGATAGAATTTAATCACATTCCCATGATTAGACCAGTCTTAACTCACCCCTTGGGGTTGGGGCTGGAGCCCGCCTTCCCTGAAGCACATGACCGTGTGAAAATTGTGGGTACAGTGCACAAACTAAAACCGTTCTAGCAAGGAAGCAGGGGTGGACTTGGGGAGGCAAGCAGTGCTGCCCCTGATAATCAGTGTGATTTTCAGAGTCACAACCAGAACTGGAAAGACCACATCAAGCTTGCTGACCAGTAAAAATACCCATTAGTTGAATTTCCTATAAACAAGAAGATAAAAAAGGTAGAGGAGGGTTTTCTTTTCACTATGTTTTATACTGAGTTGGTGTTGCTACTTCCATTGATGAAAGTTAAGGAGCTGAGCCACGATTCCTGCCTGAACAGAGCAAAATGGAGTTGGGCTGAGGGAGTGTATGAAAGTTTGGCCAAGATTATTCTTAGAAAACCATTCTACACGTGCTCTAACATTTGGAGCAGAAGGAGTGGATAATCAGTCCAGGACTAACAATTCCATACTACAGAGCATAAACATGATAGCTGTAGCCCAAAGAAACTTCCAAAATGTAGCCATCAATGTTAACCTTGGCCATAGAAAAAATTAGTAATAGCAAGCCTATGAAATACGTCATGTTAAGTAATGTGCCTTCCTGATGAACTTGTCGAGGACCAATTAGTTGCAAAATATACTGTCTACTAACAGTGTTGACTGCCTCGTAGACAGACTTGTTTGTAAAATGAGAATTATACCTATCACCTAAGGTTAGCATGTGAATTAAATTAGATACTATGTAACCAAGCACTTATGCACAAAGCACACTGAGTCCTAAAATGTGACCTCTATTCTAATGGGTCTGACATCTCCGAATTACCTTTAGCTCTGTTCTTTCTCTTGCCCTTCTCTCAACCCCCATACTTAGTTGTTAAATTCTATTTTTATTTTTTGAAGTGGCTCAAAATCACCCCCCTTTTCCACTCTTGCCATTCCTCTAGTCTGGGTGCCCACTTTCCTCATATTATTTCAATAGCCCTTTTCTTTCATTTATCCATTTGTTAATTTTTGGTTCATGTACAAAACATGTACCATGTACCATGTTCCAGGCACTGTGCCAAATGTAGATTTTGTGAACAAAGCAAAGCCCTTGCCCTCACTGAACTGGTGTTGTGCTGGGGGGCTGGTATTAAGCAACTGAACCTCTCCTACTTACAATCAATGCCTCTAAGGATGAACGGGGAGAAGAATCAACGGACCTACTTACTTTGCCTCAAGTCTCCTCCCCACACCTCACAGGTAAAGCTGACAGTGTCGTCACCTTGGAAGCACAGCTCTGATGGTGCCACTCCCTCCCTCAAACCCCGCAGTGCTCTTGATCGCCTTGGAGTGAAGGCAAACTCTTCTGCCCCTGCTAAGGCTCTAGGTTCTCCATAATGCAATACTATGCCACCTTCTGGGGCTCAGTGGCTTCCAGGTACATTATGAACAAACACCTCAGATCCCAGCAGCACTTCTCACTGCCAACCCTGCTTCTCTCACTGCTGCCCCAGGTCGGGTTAGATACCCTCCTTTGTGCTCACTTCTGTTATTGCCTCTCCCCACCATAAAAACCCCTTCCAACTCTTCTTCCCCAAACACGCTACGCTGAGGCTTGAACCAAGAAAGCCTCTGCTCTGCTGTCCCCCAGCCCTTTCCCCAGCCCACCATGGCAGCACTGTGCGATGGGCCTACAGAAGGGTGCAGTCCCCTGCAGCCACCATACGTCATGCTAAGTGTTCAGGACTATAACTTCTGGACCAATTGCCCGCTGGCCTTAGGGACCCATAAAGATCATTCACATCAAATGTCCCATAAACTTCTGTCACCACCAGAAATCTGATCATCCACTTCTCTGACTCCTTGCTTCTCTAAGCTTTTGGTGGTGTGTATGGAGCTCCCTTTATGTGGGTGTCAAACACCAGACCCACAGCCTCTCTACCACGTGTGTACTGAGTCTCTTTCCTTAACAGCAACCTGGCTTTTCCCTGAGGACGAGTCCCACTGCAGCCTTCTCCAGGGAAGCCTGTTTTTTCTGTCAGTCTCTGATACCTCAGAGCCAGGGACAGGGTGGGCAACCTCTTCGACCCTAAAAGGATTCTACCTCCTGGAAGTTAGGCTACCTGGATGTACAATCCTTTACCTCTTGCTTGCTGCCTGCAGTCCCTGCCTCATTCCCTTTCATACTTGAGACATGAGCTACTGGATTGAAATCTTCATCCTTCACCCAACTCCTGCCATCATTCCTTGTGACTTCAACATCCACATGAACGAACCATCCAACAAGGCAGTCTTCACTGTGCACAGAGCTGGTATGCACAATTTCAGCTGCCACGGTTTAACGCCAGTTCCCCAACAACATGGTTCAAATGTTAGTTACAATGGCAAATTAACTGCTAGTAGTTGTGTAAAGAACAAGCTTCACAGCTAACTCTTCAGTCCACAAATCACTAGGTAATAACAGACGGGCGCTGTCTCAGCTTGGTCTGCTATAATGAAATGCCACGGACTGGGCGGCTTACACGACAAACATGTATGAGGGTTCTGCAGGCTGGAAGGCTGAGGTCAGGGTGCCAGCACAGTGGTGTTCTTGGCAAGGACCCTCTGCCAGTATGTCCTTACATATGAGTCGGGGGAGATTGTTTCTCTTCCTCTCTTTATAAGGATGTTAATCCACATCATGGGGGCTCCACCCTCTTGACCTCATATAAACCTAATTACTTCCAAGGCTGCACTTCCAAGTACCATCACATTGGGGATTAGGGCTTCAACATATGATTTGGGGGGAAACATTCAGCCCACAGCAGGCATCATGACCCTTCTTTCAGAATCCGTCGGTCCTTGGGCACCTGCAATTCAGGTCTTCAGTTTCTGTACAGACAGCAAAGTGTGCAGTGTGCTGTCTCCTTGTTTCCCGGTGATAAACCCACATGATGTTTTACAGAAATGAATCATCAAAAGAGGAAACCGGCCAACAAAGATGAAAGTACAGCAAATAAATACAAAGTAACAATGCTGGAAGTGAAATTAGATATGATTAGGAAATTTGAAAAGAACTACAGCAAAGCAAAGCAAAACAAAACAAAAACAGGAGAGACCTCGGCACTGTAGAAATCAGAGAAAAAGTCCAGTAAGTAGAGAAAACAAGCTCAAGTTGCTTCAGCATCTTTTAGTTTGAATTGCACTAGAAACAGAAAGCCAATGATGGCTGAGATAGACTTTCTCCTACTTTTGATTGAAGGCTGTAATAAATAAAAAAATACCAATCAGCTTGGCTAGCACTCAGGCCCAAGTGCTGGAGTTAGTTGCCAGGTTAAAAGACGATGATAATCACAAAGAAACTTAAAAATAACCTTTTACTGCCAGTAAAGTCTATTTTCGTCACTCCCTAAACTGACACGACCTGATGAATGTGAAGCTCTCTGGAGAAGATGCTGGCGCAGTTCAGGGTGCTGCCCTGAAGTCTGCACCCAGATTCCACATGTTAATTAAGACAGCCGTGACAAAAGGGGGAAGACGTCCCCAGGAAGCGATGCTGATAAAACACTTTATGTTAAAGAAATTTCTGGGGATATTTCACAACATTAAAAATGCAAAAATAAAGTGTTGGAAGCCAACCCAAACTTAGGAGTATGACAATTTATCAAGATGGAAGAGACAAGTTATAGGATGAGAAGAGGGCAGGCACAGTTCAAACTACTATTGCCAAGGTGTTTTTTTTACAAAGAGTAAAGCACTGATTCTTCATGTTTATCATGTTTTAAGTTACAGTGTACTAAATATTAGTTTGAAGACTTTTTAAAAAATTCCCTATATATTTATAACTATCGAAGAGCTTTTAACGTTCCAATAAAAACAAAAAGTGCTCAAATGTCACAGACAATGGTAGTTTTTCTCTTTGATTATTAAGATCACTTTGCACGATTTCAACTTCCGTGGTCATGTTTACGGTCCTGTTCCACCACGCAAAGCTAGCACTAGCTGCGCTCTAGCTTCTCAATTCCTTGACCAATTCTCATTCGCTGGCCTCTTCCTGCAGCCCGCCTCGGTTCACCCTCTAGCCCTTGCTGTCACCAATATTAGTGTGACCTCTGAAATCTTGATTTCAAGCAAGTTACTCTCATGCAGTCATTTCCTGTCCCTCCACCTCTACTATTGTGAAGACGGCTGCCCCTTCTGCCTTCCTGAAATCTCTAGTTCTTAGGCCTGTTCACCACTTACAGCCCTCTCATTTTCTTCCTTGTTCAGTGTAGACTGTGTGGCCCACCATTATAATCACTTCTGCACAAGAGGGACACGCTCCCAATGCTTTTGCCTCTCTTTCTTACCTGGGAAAAGCCTTCCTGAGGGAACCCCTTTATGCACTTTGTCCAAGTCTAAATCCAAGTAGCTAAACTTGACTGAGAACATCACAATACCAGACTGACTAGTTTCACTTTAAATTCAAGACCACAAGCCTCAAGTGGGCAAACCACGTGGCATCGTAGAAATGTTGCTTTCCTACTGACACACCTTCTCTTTCTCCAAACCTTCTACATTTCCCTCCTCTGTCCACTCTCCGCTATCTCACCTTACATTTCATTAAGGAAAGAAAAGGTATCTGAGGGAAGATGCTTCAAGTTTTCCCACCACCTACTTGCAGCTGCAGCCACCTGTCTTCCCTGTTCTGGTGGATTCTGCTACTTCTGTCGAAGGCTCGTGCCCACGCCTGTGTTCCGGGGCCCACGCCTGCCTGCAGCATCTCCTCTCTCTGCTCAGCGTGGCACCTCCTGCTGAGTCCCTCTGAGTGTGCAGCATGTGCTAGCGTCTTCCATCTTCACGGCACAACAGCAACACTGCTCCAGCGATCCTCTTTCTCTACTACTTTTCACAATAAAACCGCTCAGAAGAGCTGTGTCTACTCTGGCTCCAATCCTTCACCTCCCATCCCTCCCTCAATCCCCTTCAATTTAGCTTCTGAAACCATCGCTCCACTGAAACAGCTTGAGACAGTCAAGACAGCTAATTACCCCCAAGTTGCTAAATATAACAGCCACTTCTCTGTCATCTTGCTCCTCTTCTCCCCTGAGATAGCGGGCTGGTCCCTCCTTTTGAAACACGATCTTTTCGGTTTCCAATACTTGGCCCTCAGTTTTCTTCCTTCTCTAAGGTGAGTATCTTTGGACTTGGTCTTGGGCTCTTTTTCACCTGTATCTACATATTCTAAGTAGTGAATGTTACGTTTTTTTCCCTTGGCCACTGTATTGCCAGGGCCTAACTGAGGACCCAATTTAGGACACAGTAAGGCAGCAGTTGGTGAACGAGTGAATGGTCCTTTACATCCCATGATCTAACACAGTTCTGAGCTCATAGTTGGTTTGCTATAAAGCGTGTGGGAAATGAATGACATCGTTATTCTCACCTTACAAATGAGGAAGTGGAGAGTCAGAGAGATAAGACAGTCACCTGTGATGATACAGCTGGGGCTGAAATCAGTCTTCACCCTTCCCTCCACTGCCCTGCACGGTGCCTCCCTGTGTGCCACCCGCATTCGCCCGATTCTCAAGCAGGACTGGAATGATCGATGCGCCTGAGCATGTCGCCTATTTTCCCACCCCTCAGCCTTTGTTGAGCCCGAAACCCAATTTCCACTTCTAATTGCACATCTACCTATATACTACCTGTCTTTTAAGGCACTTTTCAAATTCTATGTCAACCTCGAAATCTTCATTTTTAAAATTTCTAATAAATTTTCTAGCATCTAAACTGTCTTTAAATACAACTATATTTTTGTATCTTATTAATTTTTTTTTTAGCATTTAGCCTATGGGCAGGTATCCTAATCCACACAGCGCCTCCTTAAATATTCTGCCTTGCCTTGCACACTGGAAGACTGAATTGGTATTTGTTGACTTGCAATGGAATGATTTCAATTCACGTTTGATCTTCTCAACCTAAATAACAAAGATCCACCAAAGATGGTAAATTTATATGGGAGTGGGCATTGCAATGCGGAATATGGTGCCCTAGTAAACTATGGGCATATTCAGGGAAATGAAAGAAGGCAGGGTGTTAAAAATAAAAAGGAAGAGGATGACATAAGGAAATAATCATCCTTAGTTACAAAGATCACTAACTTTGGTGGCGTCAGTCCAAAGTTGGAGGCAGTTGCTGGACAGATGTCCTTGCAAGAGTATTTCTTGTGTACTGTTTTGGTGGCCTCTGAACAAGGCTGTGGTTTGGGCAGTCTTTCGTGAGGTTCTTGTGATCCCGCGATAGTGCATGAGGACATCCCTTCAGGGCCTTCCCAGCTCCAGTCCAGGCTTTGACACGAGTGACTCCTTTTGATTGTGACAACTTTCCCGATCTCGGATCTCAGGGCACGACACCCAAGGAACACCAGTACCGGTGACGAACCGAATAGACTTTCTCCTTGAACGTTGCACTCGGCCCAGAGAACCCGACTGAGAGCCCGGTCAGCGAGGAGAACTTGGGTGGGAGATGTCATTTCTTCCTGGCAGACGCAGACGGGGTGAGGGGAGCCCGCCCACACGCCGGGGCTCAGGGGACGGTCACTCCCGCCTTTCTCCTGTGGGCTCCGGGGTTTCCTTCAGCGGTCCCAGTTCGCAGCCCTTCAGAACGAGTTTCGGGATGCCCTCTCCGACCCGACGCAAGCACTCAGGCGGGAGGGTCGAAGGTGTCTGCGGGGGGCCTGGAAATAATCCCTGTGTTTTCCCAACTCCGACCTGCTGATGGAGGCAACGGCAACGCACGGAAGGGAAGCCATGTCGTGCTTTGCATCCAGAACATTCTCTCCCTCCGCATTCACGCGGGCGGGGCTGCCCGGGGTCGACCTGAACACCTGGCACCCTGTCGTCGTAACGCGCCGCCCGCCGCGGTCCTCCCAAGGTTCGGCTCCCAACTCCGCTGTTTGGGGTGACGCCCTAGAAGGGACCTGGTGAAGCCGGAGGCGTCGGCTCGGGAACCAGCTCGGGGCACAGACACAGCAGCGTTTATTTCCTCGGTGCCTGCCGGGCCCCGCTGTGCGGCCCGCACTCGCCCCAGAGGTCCGGTTCTGCCGCCCGCGACCGCGCCGGCCGCGTCCCTCCTGCCACGCCGCGGGCCCTCCGGGCGGCCGGTGGGGATGCCCTGGGCGGCCCACGACCGCGGCAGGTGGTTCCGCCGGCGGCGGCGAACAAAGGAGGCCCGGGGGGAGGGGACCCCGGGAGGGGGAGGGAGGGGCGGGGACCTCCGGGAGGGGCCGGGAGCGGGGCCCGGACCCCGGGAGAGGGAAGCTGGGGGCGCGGCGGGGACCGCGGCAGGGAAGGGGCCGGGTGGGGGCGGGGCGAGCGCGGCGGCGGAGCGGGGAGGAGAGGGCTGACGTGCTGAGGGGCCGGGCCGGGGGCGCGGGGAGGGGGCGGCTGCGAGCGCGCCAAGTGGCGGCGAGCCGGGGCGGGCCGGGGGTGGGCCGGAGTGGCGGCGGGCGGGAGTGGGGCTGCGGGCTGAGGGGAGCCGCGGGCCGGAGACAACGCCGGGCGGCGGGGAGCGGCGGGCTGAGGGGAGCCTCCGGCCGAGGCTGCGGCGGGTCTGAGGCAGCGGCGGGTCGGGCTGCGGTGAGAAGCGCCGCCGCCGCGCGTCCTTCATTCCGGCCTCCGGCCTCCGGCGCTCGGCGCGGCGCTGGCGGCGGCCATGGCGGTGGCGGCGGCGCTGGCGGGCCGCGGGGCGCGCGGCGGCAGGGGCCGGCCCCCGGGCGGGCGGGCGGAGGGGGCGGGGCCGGGGCGGCGGGCGGCCCGCGCGGCGGCGGCGGCGGCGGCGGCGGCAGCGGCGGCGGCCGGGACGACGCGGCGGCGGCGGCGACGGCGGCGGCGCGGGGCGCTCGGGCTGATGGCGGCGGCGGCCGGGCCCGGGGCGGCGCTGTCCCCGCGGCCGTGCGACAGCGACCCGGCCAGCCCCGGAGCGCAGTCCCCGAAGGTGAGCAGGCGGCCGGCGCGGCCCTACTTGCCTAGGCGGCCCCCGCGGGGCCCCGGCTGCCCTTCCGGCCCGGCCCACCGGCCTCGCGGCAACAAGTGCGGGCCGGGCCGGGCAGGGCGCCCCGGGAGCCGCCGGCGGTGTCCGCGGAGCCCCGCTTCCCGGGTCCGCCCCGAAGCGCCGGGGGCTGCCGTGGGAAGCCGCGTGCGGTGAAAGTGGCCATCGGGAGCGTGGTGCGCGCGTCCACACAGCCGCCGGACGCCTTCAGGGAAACTTTTCCTTAACTTTGCAGCGTCGAGCGGTGGGGAGGGCCGGCCGTTTTCGGAGCCGGTAGAGGGGCGGGCGGGACGGCGGGAGGGTCGCGCCCCCGCCGCGTCTTGCGCGGGCGGAAGTTTGTGGGAAGGTGGGAGCGGGGTGCGGATGCTCCCGCCGGGCTGGGCCGCGCGTCTCCGCCGGTGTGCGGGGCTCGGAGCGGGGCCGCCGGGCCGCGACGGCGGAACCAACGGCCCGTCCCGCTGCCCAGCCCAGCGCTGTCACCGCCCGGGAGGGTCCGCGGCCCGGGCGCGCTCTGTGACTCCGCACGGCCCAGGCTCTGGGGCCGCAAGTTTAAAGCGCTTGATGTCCGAGATCGCGGTCTCAGCTTTTTGAAGACTTTCCATTTTAACTTTTTAGTTTTGTCTATTTTTGAGTGTCTCAATTTTTAGCTAATCAAAGGGAAATGGGCTTAAACACATTGACATGAAAATTCTTAAATTGCTCACAAGTCAAATAGAAAACAAAGTACTTGAATGCTTAGAATAAGTTATGTTTTAAGTCTTGAATATGAAATGTTGCAGTTGTGATACTTATCATGAAATGTAAATTTTCAGAAAACAGATTTAGGTTACTCTCCAGCTCTTGCCTGGTTGCTAGTCTTAGTAGGAATATACAGAGCTCTTTAATTAAATACTTACAAGGACTGAAAAAGGATATTTTGTATATTTTACTATTTGTAAAACAATCAGTAAATTCCTAGGAGCTAGAGACATTTGAGATACCATCATCATAATCATAATTTTAACTAACATTTATCAGATAATGTTAGTCCTCGCTGTAAGTGCTTTTCATATATTAACTCATTTAATCCTTGCTTTAATCACATAGTAAGGAGAGGTTTAGAGAGAATGACTATTCTGCCAGCTAGTGAGGAGTAATGCCCAGCCAGATGCCAGGCAGTACAGCTCTGGCACGCTTGGCCATTGTACACACTGCCTCTTTATATATATTTTTTCTTTCATTTTAATATGTTGCAAGAGGACCATGTGTTTAACAAAATTATAGTACTGTTAGAAGCTATATTACCTTGATTTACAAAGAAACCACAACATTTTTAGACCTTAAGCCTTGGCTAATATGTGAATAAATCAATTTCCTAATGTCTGGTACTTCATTTTCTCAGTGGAGTGGTTGAATTTACAGCCCTGACATTCTTGTCATATAATGGATTACATTAAAAATAGTCTTTCCTTTTTTTGGTATACAACTGATTGATGACCTTTACTGGGTATATTTTTGCTAAATTTGTGCAATGTAAGAAAAAAGAATAGTTAGGATTGGAAAGCTGTTTTTAGTCGTTGTATGTCCCCTTTTCACAGTTATATAAGTACCTAAGTAGTCAATTAAAATAATCTTATGAACCAGCTTTAAGTTGAATTAAACATTGTAAATGATCCATACATTTTTTTTTCCCCCAGCAGCAGTTTTATGTGTTTATTAAAGGCAGGAGGCATTTTAACCCACAGTTGGTAAGAAAGTGAAAGTAGATTTAGAGTTACAGGTTAATTGAAAATTTTATTATTTTGGTTGGATTGAAGATCAGTTTTTAATTTTGTTTTAGATCTTGCTCATGCTAAATTCTTGGTCCCTTTTAATATAGGATGTTAACATTTGTATAACTAGTCCTTCGCCTTTCACTTGTTGAGACTCTTAGCAAGTCTGGGAAGATACATATTCAGTCTTATTATTTGTTCTCTCATTTTTTCTCTAATTATTATTTTTTAATCTTTTAAATGTATAGGATGATAATGAAGATAATTCAAATGATGGGACCCAGCCACACAAAAGGAGGCGAATGGGCTCGGGAGATAGCTCTAGGAGTTGTGAAACTTCAAGTCAAGATCTTGGGTATTGTTATTTTACTGCTTAATATTTTTTGTGGTATGTTTCTCTTCTCTGTATTAGCATCCTCTTCCTCTCCACCCCAGTGCTGACAGTTATTAAAATTGTGGAATATTTTCTTCCTGCTTTATAATGTGACACGAAAGTTGGTTTTACTACTAAGTATAATTTTAACAAGTGTATCATGGTAAAATACATAAATACATAAAATTCACCATTTTAACTCTGATTAAGTGTGCAATTCGGTGGCATCCATTACATTCACAGTGTTGTGCAACTATCACCACCATCCATTTCCAAAACTTTGTCACTACCCTAAACAAACTTCATAACCATTAAGCAGTAACTTCCATTTCCCCCAACCCCCAGCCACCTGCAACCACCATTCCACTTTCTGGTTCTATGAAATTGACTAGGCACCTCATGTAAGTGGAATCCTACAATATTTGTCCTTTTGTGTCTGGCTTATTTGACTTAGCGTAATGTTTTCAACATTCATCTATGCTGTGTCATATTTCAGAATTTTATTCTTTTTTTAAGGCTGAGTAATCTTCCCTTGTGTGTATATGCTGCGTTTTGTTCATTCACATTGGCGGACATTTGGGTTATTTCCGTCTTTTGGCTAGGTTGACTAATGCTGCAATGAGCATTGGTGTTCAGAGTTCCTGTTTTCAATTTTTTTGGGTGTATACCTAGGAGTGGAATAGCTGGATAATATGATAATTCTTTGTTCAGCTTTTTGAGGAACCACCAGACTGTTGTCCACAGCAGCTGCACCAATTTACATTCCCACCAGCAATGCACAGTTTCTAGTTTCTTCACATCCTTGTCAATTTGTTATTTTCGTATTTTTTTTTGGATAATAATTATCCTAAAGGGTATGACGGGACATTTTGCTGTGATTCCGATTTTCATTTCCATAATGATTTGTGACGTTGAACATCTTTTCATGTGTTTATTGGCCATTTGTATATCTTTGGAGAAATGTCTGTCCAAGTTCTTTGCCCATTTTTTATTTGGGTTGTTTTTGTTGTTGAGTTGTGGAAGTTTGTTGTATATTCTAGCTATTATGACTTTATTATCATAGATGATTTGCAAATATTTTCTTCCATTCTGTGGGTTGTCTCTTCACTCTTTTGATAGTATTCTTTGATGCCCAATTTTTTTTTTATTTTTGGAGTCCAAATTCTTGATCTATTTTTTCTTTTTTGCTTGTGCTTTTCATGTCATATCTAAGAATCTGTTGCCAAATCTGAGGTCATGAAGATTTCTATGTTTTCTTCTAAGAGTTCTAGTTAGCTCTTATATTTAGGTTGATCCATTTGGGGTTAATTTTTGTATGTGATATGAGGTAAAGATCCAGTTTCATACTTTTGCATGTGTAAGTTTCCCGGCACCATTTTTGAGAATACTCTTCTTTTCCTCGGTTACTTTTTTTTTTTTTTTGAGACAGGGTCTTACTCTCTTGCCTGGGCTAAAGTGCTGTGGTGTGCTGTGGTGTCAGCCTAGCTCACAGCAACCTCAAACTCCTGGGCTCAAGCGATCCTTCTGCCTCAGCCTCCCAGGTAGCTGGGATTACAAGCATGTGCCACCGTGCCCAGCTAATTTTTTTTCTATTTTTAGTTGTTTGGCTAATTTCTTTCTATTTATAGTAGAGACAGGGTCTTACTGTTGCTCAGGCTGGTCTCGAACTCCTGAGCTCAAGCAATCCTCCCGCCTCGGCCTCCCTGAGTGCTAGGATTATAGGCATGAGCCACTGCGCCCGGCCTTGGTTACTTTTTAAATGCATAAAATAGTGTTACATACCTGCTTCTAATTTAGAGGTTGAATTGGCCCAGATCCTAAAATCTGTACTCTTCACTATTCAGGGTAGAGGTTGACTGCAGTACACTGAAACTGTCAAACTAGGTCCATTCTTTGCTTCTGGGTTTGTGAAGTGTAGGAGAAGACACAATTATGGTTTATGGTCCATTTCATCGAGAAATATGTTTTTCGAGTTCTGTTTATTCAGCAGTTTGTGACTCACTGAACAGCAGACAAGGCATAGAAGCTGATTACTTTATACTTTGGGTGGATGAAATACTGGCTATGTGTGTTAAGCTTAAGAGAAAGAATTCAGACCTGATACCATCACCTTGCTTTGGCCTCATAGGTCTCTTAAGTAAAAAATGCCTTTGTTACTAGCAGTTGTGAGTCTTGGTACTTCCTGGTTTATAGAAAATTTTATTTTCAGTGTACTTTTTTGATTTGATATTCTTGATGATTATTTTTCTTCCTTCTACTTGTGTTGTAGTTTTCTTTGATACACACGAAATCGCGTCATAGCAAAGGATTTAAATACATAAAATAGCTTTCAAAATATCTTCAAAAATAAAAGTCATTAAAATTTAATAAAAACCACACTTAAGGTATAATATATATTTCTGTGCTTAGTTTTAGTTACTACCCAGCAGAAAATTTGATAGAGTACAAATGGCCACCTGATGAAACAGGAGAATACTATATGCTTCAAGAACAAGTCAGTGAATATTTGGGCGTGACCTCCTTTAAACGGAAATATCCAGGTACTTAAGACTTAGTTTATGTAACAGATTAAGGCTAACTTTTAACTAATAATAATTCTTTATGATAGGCTGTCAACTTCTGAATTCTTGTATGTGGATCATTTATATTTTATGTTCTTTTGCTCACTGATTTTCATTTACTACTGTCATTCAGCATCTCTTTCCACTGTTGAAATATTCTTATGACTCATAAACTGATTTAAAAGCAAAATGAGAAAGGTGAATTTCCTGGGGAAAATTTTAGAAAAAATCATTTTATAGTGAAGAGTTTATCAGCTATATAAGCCATATTTGAATATGAGAAAGGCTATTCCTGATGAATAATTTAATATAGTTATTTACGTTACCTTCTTGTTTTGGATTCTATTTTCAATTTTATTCTGATTTTTATTTCTGAATTTATAAGATTTTTATGTAGTCTTTTAAATAACGTTTGGAATATGTAATATGAGGTACTAAAAATCAGAATTTTTAAGCTTTTTAAGGTTTTACAAATGCATAACATTTTATTATTTTTAATAGCATTTTGTTCTTTTTTTTGGAGATTTAGAGCGACGAGATTTGTCTCACAAGGAGAAACTTTACCTAAGAGAGTTAAATGTCATTACAGAAACTCAATGTACTCTAGGTAATAACAACTTACAATGTACATTTTTCAAGCTGATCTTTTATGACATGATATCGTATAAGTATTTTTCTCCTTCTTAAAATAATTTTACAAAATTAAAATGAACTATTTAAATGCTAAAGTATTTACTTCGTTTTTGATTATTATTAAAATGCAAAGGAGAAAGACACTTATACGGATGGTTCCCAACTTGCAATGGTTCGACTTATGATTTTTCTACTTGACAGTGGTGTGAAAGTAATGCATATTCAGTAGAAACCATACTTCAAATATCTATACAACCATTCTGTTTTTCATTTAACACATTACATGAGATACTCCACACTTTATTATAAAATAGGCTTTGTGTTAGATGATTTTGCCCAACCGTAGGCCAATGTAAGTGTTCTGAGAACAATTAAAGCCAGCTAGGCTGAGCTATGATGTTTGGTAGGTTTAGGTGTATTAAATTCATTTTTGATTTATGATAGTTTCAACTTATGATGGGCTTATCAGATGTAACCCCATCATAAGTCAAGGACTACCTGTATTCTATAACAGAGTATAATTTTCCAATAACTTTCACAGAGTTGTCAAAGTGTTTGTGTTGTGTACAAAATTTGTACATTAGTTTTTAAAAGTTATGGCTCTTTCGTTGGGCTTAGTGGTTCACGCTTGTTGTCTCAGCTACTTGGGAGACTGAGACAGGAGAATCACTGGAGTGCAGGAGTTCAGGGCTGTAAGTGCACTGTGATCGCACCTGTGAATAGCACTGTACTCCAGCCTGGGCAACACAGCAAGACCCTGTCTTTTAAAAAAAAAAAAAAAGGCAAGTTTTGTTCAGTTTTAGTTCTGTATAATTATCTCTGTGCCTTTTACTTTCATAAGAATTTTAATACAATATGAATACTTTTTATATAATATAAATTCATGGGAGTTCTTTTCAGCAGTTGGTGAAATCTGACACTATTTTGAAAATCATTTACAATGTGCTGCTGATTTTGGTGAAATTTGAATTGACTGATATTTCTAGTAAATGGGATTTGAAGACTAGAAACTGTAATACATTGAAAAAAAATTTTTTTTGACTCATCTAATTTTCTGTATTACTTATTAGTAGTTAGTATACTTCATTATTTAACAGTTGTTTCTAAGTAAAGGGATATATGTTTATAGAATGTAGAATCTTAAAAAAAAGTTTGGTTGAAAAATTGATTTATTTGCCTTTCAAGATAATCTTTTAATTCCTTGACTTTATATTAGGAATACTAAGTTTTATTATTTTCAAGTGTATTCAGATATTTTGCTTTGACTATTAGAAAACCTTTTAAATGTGGAGTAGTTTAAAGAGAAGCCAATTTTGAAGAGTATTTTGTTCACTTAGCTTTTAAAGATCTTCTTTACTTTTTTTGCCTAACGTAGGTTTAACAGCATTGCGCAGTGATGAAGTGATAGATTTAATGATAAAAGAATATCCAGCCAAACATGCTGAATATTCTGTTATTCTACAAGAAAAAGAACGTCAGCGAATCACAGACCATTATAAAGAGTATTCTGTAAGTAACCGAGGTGACTAGCATGTGTCATTTGGGTGAGAGAGAATGAAATTTTACAAACTTTTATATTATTTGACTGTAATGTTTTTCTTTCAGCAAATGCAACAACAGAATACTCAGAAAGTTGAAGCCAGCAAAGTGCCTGAGTATATTAAGAAAGCTGCCAAAAAAGCAGCTGAATTTAACAGCAATTTAAACCGGGAACGCATGGAAGAAAGAAGAGCTTATTTTGACTTGCAAACACATGTAGGATGACTTAAATGTAGTAGTCTCTGAACTTAGCTTATTACTTGCTATTTGCAGAATGCTCATTACCTCCTTCATTATTGTTTTTGTACCACCTATGTATTCTTTTCCTCCCCAGAACTTAAGATATTATTTTTAATGATGTGCCTAATAATACTCAATTTACTTCTTTTTTTTTCTGTGAGATGCCTTTTGCTTTATGGTTGATATTCTACTGAATGAGACTAATAATAGCTACATATCATACATTCTCTGTGTCTCAAAGGGTGTTTTAAGACATTTCCATATTATTAACCATATGAGGTTGGAACTAGTATTTCCATTTCATAGATGAAATTGAGCTAAAGAGAGGTCGTATAAGCTTCCTAGGTTATACTGCTGTTAAGTGGTGAGCAAGAGATACACCACCTTTCCTCAGAAATTATGCTCAAATTATGCTCATAAGGTGATAAAACTATCACAGAACTGAAAACACCAACTGCCCTCAGGTTACAGCTCCCAATGTCTCTTAAATTTCTAGCATTTTTGGGGGGTCGGTGTGCAGTGGGAGCACACAGGGATTCTTGTCCTAAAAGCTTGGTTCCTCTCACACTATCAGTTTTGTGTTTTTCTCTCTGTTAACATAGGTTATCCAGGTGCCTCGAGGGAAGTACAAAATTTTGCCGACAGAGCGAACAAAAGTCAGTTCTTACCCAGTGGCTCTCATCCCCGGACAGTTCCAGGAGTATTACAAGAGGTATTCAGTAGTGTTAGTTACTTTTGGTATCAGCTATTGGTAAGGGGTTTCAGAGCCACCCGTACTTGCCTCCTAACAGATTTTGCATCTATAAATATCATTATGCCATAAGATGTTGTGTTGGGTTTTCACTGATACTCCTCATCTTCTCTGGTCCTTGGTGCATAGCACCCTTCAGCCAGAATTGGAGCGTGTAGGGGTGAAGCCTGGACTGCCCACGTCTGGAGGTCTCCGCCCCTCCCTGCTCAGAGTATGTCTGTGTCCAGCAGGGCTAGCACCACTCCAAAGCTTGCTGGAAGTGCAGAATCTCTGGCTCAGCCCAGACCTGCTGACTCAGAGCCTGCATTTTAGCAGATGATTCCACGATTCACGTGCAGATGAGAGTTTGAGAAGCACTTGAGCTGCAGAGATGTGAGAAGGAGCAGAGAGCTGCTGGGGCGGGAATAGGCACCTGGCGCTCCAGCCGCATTGCTGACCTGCCCCGGCTGCTGCTCCCCGTATGTGGACCCAGGATGCTGTCTCTCCCATCCCAACCTGAACGTAACTGAGAAAGCAGGGCTAACAGGTTCATTTTGCTTCAAAACCTCAGCCTTTACTTCAGCTTTAAACCTTATTCTGGAACCATATGTTCTTTCAAATAGAGACTGTTCTTTAGAGCTGTGGTCCCCAACCCCTGGTTCTTGGACCATTGCTGGTCCACAGCCTCTTAGGAGCTGGGCCGCACGACAGGAGGTGAGCAAGGGCAAGCGAGGGACGCTTCGTCTGTGTTTACAGATTCACAGCCGCTCCCCATCACTCGCATCACCGCCTGAGCTCCACCTCCTGTCAGATCAATGGGGGCATTAGTTGCAGGGAAGCAAGCTCAGGGCTCCCACTGCTTCTGCATTATGGTGAGTTGTGTAGTTGTTTCAGTATATATTATAATGTAATAATAGTAGAAATAAAGTACATGATAAATGTAATTCACTTGGATCATCCCCCGGCCCCCATCCTGGCCTGTGGGAAAATTGTCTTCCATGAAACCAGTCCCTGGTGCCAAAAAGGTTGGGGACCAGTGCTTTAAAGAACAGAATTTAAAGTGTAGAATCATACCATTTGAAAGTCAGATTTAAGACATGGGCAGAAATTTTTATTTTTAAATTTTTTTGTTTTGGCATCAGCAAATTATTAACTGTGTACCAACCCCTTTGCTTTTTGGGGTGCTGTCTTAGTTGAGGGAGACCCTGATCCGGGGTCCCTTCCTGAATAGGGGCTCTCTCGAGGCTGAGAATGGAGGTGAGGCACGTCTGACTAGGGCAGGGGTTGCCAGTCTCTGGTTTCAGACAGAATTGATGGAACGCGTTGGGATACGCACTTTCCAGATTCGTTTAAAATAATTTGTTACTGAAAATTGTCACGTACGGTGCACTGTTGCGATTTGCAGGCATTGACTTACTTAATCCACACTGGGGCTCTGTGACGTGCACTCTGTTGTTAGACCTGTGCCGCGAGTGAGGGACTGGCTGACAGCGCAGGGGCGGCAGCCACTGGGGACGGAGGTGGGGCAGCAGGCATGGGCCCTGGCTCTTGCGCACTGTTCTGTATCGCTACAGTCGTACCCTTATCTGCTGACATTTTATTTATTTTTTTCTTTTTTGGGTTGAGAGTAAAGAGGAGAGGCATTATCTTTAGATGGGTAATAGTCAAATGCTATTTTGTATGTTCAATCTAGTGAAAAAGTGTTTAGCCTTTTTATTTATTACTTATCCCTACTTTATGACCAAAATGAAAAATTAATTATCTTTAATCATTTTTCAAAAGTATTTGGGATTAATTGAGAAGATTGAGGCTATCTTCGTAGTCAGAGTTTAGTCTATTCATACTTAATAATAAAGGTAAACTGAAAATAGTGTCTGCACCTAGGTACTCACCAGATGAGCTGCGGTATTTGCCGCTGAACACAGCCCTGTACGAGCCCCCTCTGGATCCCGAGCTGCCTGCTCTGGACAGCGATGGTGATTCAGACGATGTGGAAGATGGTCGCGGTGATGAGAAACGGAAAAGTAAAGGCACTTCGGTGAGAACGTTTGTCTTTCCTAGGAAGCATTCCCTTCCCTTGAACTTTTGCTGGTTGCTTTCCTACAATGTTGAATTGAACTCGTGTCACCACCTCTGTTTGAAAAAGGACAGTTGCATATAATTTCCAGAAAGCTGTCATCAAAGAAAAGTTCTTTATTGTGTGTGTTGATATAAACAAGCAGTCACGGCCTTCGGTAAGTTCTGTATTTAAAGTCTTCCCTCTGTAGTTACCATGTGCACACTGGGAAAGGGTATGGAGCATTAGTTTACAATCTTTATTCAGCTTGCCGTCTATTTAGCTTAAAATATTGAACAAAACAGACTTTGATCTGTTACCACAGAGGATTGTATTTTTCTAGATTTGAGTGAGTCCATTAACTTGTGTTCCTGTTGCTTAATTAATCTTAGGCTTCTACAGGCAAACATGCTGACTAATAAGTTGCTCTGTTGGTCAGGTTTGCCTGTATGACATTTTTTGGTAGCAAAATGCAGTTGCAAGGCAGTGGGCAGTTGGTATACTTTGTGGACATGAAGGAGAACAAAAGCCCAGTGATGGTGTTGGGTTTTGATCCTACTGGTAACACAGGGTTTTGGGTTTCTTTAGCATTGTGTTTTAAATAACTGACCATTTTAAACTTTTCACTGTAGCCAACCTCAACTTGAGAGTGTGCTGCCATTGAATGGGCATTATATTTCCTTGTCATGAACAGCTTCAAAAATGTACTTAATAAATTGGGTTTTGTAAAATATGCTATTCAGGTATTAAAGCGGTGGTCCCACTTTTCTGTCATGTTGCTACAAGAGGGGAGGCTATGGTTTTGAGGGTGCTGAAGCTGACTTCCTCTCTCACTGCTAGGAAGAGTGCAAATTATTCCAATATTTTGAGAAAGCATTTTGACAGCATACCAGGAATTTTAACTTCCACAGAATTTGACTTAGCACGTCTACTACACTAATAGAATTTATCTTAAGGACTTAATGAGATGCTGACAAAATTTAATTAGAAAAAAATGTCCATGTGAGTGTTTACAGTATTAAATGAAAATTAGGAATAAATCTTAATGTCCACAGTGGGTGATATTCAAAGAATATTTAATGATCATAAGAAAATACATGTAACACTTTAAAAAATACTAAAACACACACGCACACACACAGTGTAATTCAATTTTGTGTTTTGAAAAATGAGGGCGTATTATATAGGTGGGGGTGTGTGTAAGAGGGAGTCTGTCTGTGTGTATAGAAACACACAACCAGAAAAATGATAAAGGCAGTACATTCATGTTTATGGTCATGGTCTTAGAGTGGCTATGGATAACCTAATTTTTTCATTTATAATTTTATAATTTATATGAACACAAAATTGTTATTCTAATTAGAAACTTTTAAATTGTAAAACGAAGAATTAAATGGTTAGATATTGAGATCTTAAACCTTGAACATGTAAAATATGTCAGATGTATTATAAATAGTTGGGGCATTGACCTTGCATAGTTTACCATTATGAAAACACAAATGTGTGCTTGAAGGACTTTCCTAATGACCTTTATTACTCAGTGAAAATACCCACACTTATTTGTAACAATGTTTTTGTGTGAAACAAATACCTCCCTTGTGACATGAAAAATGACATTGAAGTTGTATGGCATAATAATAGATGAAGTAGATAACTCTGTTTTTGTTGATTGAAGTCAAAAAACAAAGTTGATTAAGGTACTTCACTGATATAAATCGAGTTAGCTTTATACTATATTGTCCTTAAAAGAAGGATGAATGATTTTTAACATAACTTATTTTAGTCTCCACTGGAAAAAGTTTTCTTATATTTAGAATGATCTTTTTATTTTTAAATTAACAAAACTTTAAAACTCTTTTTTGAATATTTTTCATAGTTACCAGAATTCAGACTCAAATCTGTCTTAATTCCAAGGAATCCTTGTTTTTGCCTTTTGAACCCCAGGACAGCTCCTCTGGCAATGTATCCGAAGGGGAAAGCCCTCCCGACAGCCAGGAGGATTCCTTCCAGGGAAGACAGAAATCTAAAGACAAAGCTGCTACTCCGAGAAAAGATGGTTCCAAACGCTCTGTACTGTCCAAATCAGTTCCTGGGTACAAGGTAGAAGAAAAAAGCCCCTGACTCAGCTTCTTTACTGACCAGCCTCTCTCCCTGACATGTTTAACTTTGACCTCACCAGTGTGGAGCTTCTGCCTGCTGTACCCCTGCTGTTCTCTGCGGTGTGCCCTCTGGCAGCTGCTTCCTGTTCCGCTTGTTCCCTGGGGGCTTTCCTGTCACTTTGGCTATGGTTTTTAGCTTCTGTTTTCTGTATATGTACAATTTGAGTCTTTTTTTTCTTTTATATCATAACCAGGCAAGTATGGGTTTTTAAAACATTGTTTCATAGGCAGAACTTTATACTTCTTCCCTTGGAGTAGAGATGATAATTATCTGGCATTTTAAACATCCCAGCATCTAGTATGGCTAAACCTGCTGAGCAGCTAAGCACGGTGGATAACTGCTAGAGTAAGTTGCCTTTCTGTGGTGCCTTTGACTAAGAAAGACAGGGGTTTAACCTAAGGACTATGCGATCCATCTGCCAAATTCAGCCTACTCTGGGATAGAAAATAGTAAAACCTGTTATTTACATTGTGGTGATTTTTAGCATAACTTTGGCAAATAGCCTATATGATTATATGACAGATATTAAAACTTACTTGCTAACTTTTTGATCTGATTATTCTCAGAGTAAAGTAGTAGGTTGTCAGCAACTATTAACATTATTTTTAATGTTTCCTCCCTCTGTCTGCCTTCCCTTTTCTTTTGAAGAAAAGGTGAGGTGAGAGGTGAGTAGCCTTACTTGCACGTAGGCATTTCGGAAGATCATAAAAGGATAGAATTAGCTGTACAATTTTATGTTTGGATGGTGATAGTAAAACGTATAGTTATCTTGGTTTGGAATGTATTAGAGTATGCTTTTTATTATGCTTATGAAGGTGTATTGAAGGAAAGTTTTAGAGTAAGGTGATGAGAAAGTTTTGCCAAGTGAAACTGCTGAACACCTTGTATGTCAGAATTGTGAGTGTGGTAAATAAAGCCACAAAACATATTGACGTTAGCTTCCCTCAACCTAACCAGAACACTTTCTAACAGTTCCTTTACCTTTCTTTTCTTGAAGTAAAAAAAAAAAAGCAACCTAATAAATGAGTGTATTCCATATTTTGTTAGAAAATGCCTTTATAGGCAAGCAGATTTTAAGATTCATTCAGCAAGATTTGGCTTCCAAGGGTGGCTTCAACAGGCTGAGGCTGTGTGGTTTTGTACTTGTTTTTACATATATAGCTTATCTAATTTCTTAAAGATTTAAATTAATGCTTAGTAATCGAAAGCAAATGAACTCTGAAGATTAAATCTTGGAAACAGCCCACGTGCAGGAGTGTGTGCTGCTGGTCTGTATGTGCTTCAGGGGGGAGGGGCAGCTCAGAGCGCACTGCCCTGTGGCTCCTCAGTGTTCAGTAGGTCTTCCTCACTGCAAGCCTGACGGATCATGGGTTGGAAAAAGAGAGAACATTGAAAGATGTTTTTATACAGGCTGAAAATGAAAACTACTCAACTATCGTTGATTTCAGTATATAAGAAATTAAATAGATTAACATAAATTAATAGTACTCAAGGGAGTCTGATATGCAAAATATACATTTTATAATCTGTGTACATTTTTAGTACTTAAAAGAATAAACTGCAGGTATTTCAAAGATGGGAACTACCAGTATCTAGATGTAATACATTAATGTGAACATGTTTATTAAAAGTTATCCTCTCTATGAAAAGTATTAATAAGCCAAGATGTGCCTAAATATTAGGGTACTTCAAGCTGAAGGTCATATATATAAATATGTTTTAAAGTATGGGAGTTAAGAATGATGATGTATCTGATGTCTTGCTTAATGAGATTGACTAGTGCTTGCCCTTAATTTGTAGGACGGTATTGTTTAGGTTACATTAACCTGAAATTTAAAGCATAATTGTTAGGATTCAGGCCCATAAGTGTATAATTAAAATCTATACTGTATTAGTGCTACCATGAAAGTCTCACTTATGTTTGGCTGGTTTTCGAACAGAAAAATAAGTGTACTATGAGCCTTTGATTTGAGATTCTGAGAACTGTTAGGATGGTGTTTTACTTTTCTTGTCAGTAGTGAAACTCTGGTGTCAGTGCAGTTGTTGGGAGTAGAACTGGTTGTGTTAGACACACGTAGGGTTCTGTCCCCCTCGTCTTCAGGGGTTTCTGCACATTATTCCCTTTCCTCCTCCCCCAGCTCTACAGCCCACAGTCGCTAGCTGATGTGTAGAGTCCTGGATGCAAATATTGTGGTTTCTTAGAGGTCAGGGCTTGAATGCACAAAGGATTTTTGTAAACTGAGCTGCAGCATCACTGCAGAAAATGCTGCGAAGCTGTCTCTTTCTTCCCCTCCTCTCCTATTTCTCCCTCCTTTCATCAAGATGAAGAACATTGGGCAAGAATAATTTTAAGCGATTTAACAAAACATAATGATTTAAGCTTTGAAGGAAACCTAGAGTTTTCTTGGTGTCCTTTTTATCATAGGTGTTTAATGTATATTTTAATAATTATAGAACTTGAATTGCT
This sequence comes from Avahi laniger, assembly GCA_963575035.1. Lineage (NCBI taxonomy): Eukaryota > Metazoa > Chordata > Mammalia > Primates > Indriidae > Avahi > Avahi laniger. The sequence goes on along the minus strand of CAUYSK010011985.1, from coordinate 6,701 downwards.
GTAGAATGTGAATGACTAGCCTTGCGTTTTATTCCTTTTGACTTTTGTTTGTAAAGGATCTCCTGTGAGTTCTCTTTTTATGATTTAATATGTGTGGTTACTTCCCTGACTTTAGTGAAAAGGTATTGGAGTACTTATTCTGCCATTATCTAACTTCAACTTCAAGTATTAAATAAGTATATCTTTTACATTTAGTACAGGTCCCATAACCAAAAGAGATTTCTTAGTTTGGGTGGATCGAGAGGTAGCTTTCTGCTGTGTATTACGGCAGCTAAAGATCTGATCATAACTGACCCGGAACTTGGATCATAGAAGTGCATTTCGTATCTACTTGTGTCTAGGTGTAGGAGCACACGATGAGAACCTTATGCTTAGAATGTAGCAGTATCAACAGAGGGTAACTACACTGCAAGACTAAAAAGGTTTAAGCGTGTGACACTATCCTTTTGTTGGGGGGAGCAGGGTATAAAAATACACATACAAGAGATATAGAATAGTTAACAGTAAAATTTTATATGTTATGTTTAACTTCCTTGATATTTATTATTTTGTAGAGACATTTGTGAATGTTTAGAGTTGTTTTTATTATATTTATGTATAAGGTTGACTTTTTTTTAAATAAATAAGCCAAAAATTCTTTTTGAATGCCTCTGTCATCTTTTGCAAAGAAAGATAACTTAAAAAGTAAAAACCTTAGAAGAATTAAGAACAAATTCTTTAGGCCTAACAAGTTAGGCAGGTGGCAGTGAGACATTTCAAAGCTGGAATACTATATACACAAAATTTGAGTTTTGTTTAGGTTCCTCTTGGGTTCAGTAACTTAGGAAAGGCAAATACAAGATGCATTTGGACGGGCTGGAATAAAATAGAAGTGTAACAGTTCTACTTAAAACAACTTTTCCCCAGTTCATGTATGTGTCTTTATGTCCACGCTCCTGCCCCCATGTCATTCTCCCCCCACGTGTCCTCTTCTCTGCCACTGTCACGTATTCCTACAGCATGAGTGGACATCACTTTGTAGTGGTCACTGCTGTGACGTTGGGATGCCCTCCTTCTGGTTGCTTTGGGTACAGTGAACCCTTTTTCTTTTGTCCTTTTCCATGTGTTGCCAAATATATTTAAAGTCCAAGTACTTTCATTGGATTATGCATATTTTTAATCTGAAAGATGAGCAATACTCAAAAAACGTGTTTTATTAAAGTAACTGCAGTTGTTTTTTGCTTCTCTGAAAATGTATTTTTCCCTTTTTGTTTTACATTTCATAGTGAATCCTTTTTTCCCTAAGCTTAGGTTCTTTTAATTTATTAGATATGCAAAGGGAATAATCACATGACTGTTTTCTGCAAACATTTACACATGACAACGTATGCACGAGACATCTTTCAATTAAAAATGTTAAAACGGATTTTTTAACTTAGATTTTATAGATCTAGTTTCACAACTTTGGAAAACATCGATTTTTAAACAAAAAACATATAAGCTGCTTAAAACTTAATTATCTCTTTTATAATAAGTCTATTTTACATGTAATGGTCACTTATGACTTGGATTTTCTCTTCCAATTAATAGGGACATGACATTATGTTGAGTTTTTCCTTCCAGTTCATTATTCAGATCTTACTGTGTATGTAGGAAGTACAGAGTGCTACATTTAGTCTTAACATGAGATCATGCTCTTTACAAAGTTTTAAAATGAAATCTAAGGCTTTTGTCAGTAGACTGTCTTATGTCTTGAGCAGACTCAATGTCAAATTACGTCTGTCGGAAAGGTTTGAACATAAAGGGAACATTAGCAAGTTATCAAAAGTAAAGTTAAGGAAGTAGAGTAACAGAATTCCTTTTGAACCCATAGTAAGCTCTTCTGGCATGAATTTATAGCCCTCTTCTACCCTTCCAGCCAAAGGTCATTCCAAATGCTATATGTGGAATTTGTCTGAAGGGTAAGGAGTCCAACAAGAAAGGAAAGGCTGAATCACTTATACACTGCTCCCAATGTGATAACAGTGGTAAGTATTGAAATGTCTTCTTAAAATTTTAACCACCCTATTTGTTGCTTCAAAAACTAGGATTTATATAGTTTGAGCTAGACTTCAACCAAAGAATCATCAAATACGCAGGATAACTTCTGCGGCATAGAGAGGGCCCATGTTATTTTCTTTAACAATGTATTTTCATTTCTCTTTGGCAATTAAACATAACAGCCATTCTTGGGAAGTCCTAGAGAAAACTAGTATTTTATATGCCATAGTAAGATAAAAACTGTGTGAAATACTAATACTGGTTTTGATTTAGGCCATCCTTCTTGCCTGGATATGACCATGGAGCTTGTTTCTATGATTAAGACCTACCCATGGCAATGTATGGAATGTAAAACATGCATTATATGTGGACAACCCCACCATGAAGAAGAAATGATGTTCTGTGATGTGTGTGACAGAGGTTATCATACTTTTTGTGTGGGCCTTGGTGCTATTCCATCAGGTAAAGATTGAAAAAAAGAAAGAACACTGTCTTTGAGTGATGAGACTTGCCCAGCATCTCCTTTAGGCTGCATAAGCACTGTGAGGACATGAAGAGCTTGCAGACCCTTATGTTCAAATGTGACCGAAGCTGTGACCACCCAGGTCATGAACAGAGCTCTTCATCCCTAGACAGCCCAACTAAAGGACAAATAAGATGTCAGAATGCCTAGGCTAAGTTTTAGAAGTATAGTTCAATTTATAAGATGAGCCTGGTATTGTACTACTGAAAAACCTGAAGTAACACATCAATTTGTTTCAAAGCTTTGATTTTATTTTTATACATCATCTATTTAGAAGTTTAACAAAATGATTGCTATGTCTTTATACATATTAAACCAGATTTCTATAAATTGAGGCAGCGTGACAATTCCAGATAACTTTAGAATAAACACAGAATCGAATAAATCACAGTAATTGGACTAAAACATTACACAGATAATTGTGTAAATTTAGAACTTATTTGCATAGTTAACACCGTATAATATTCTATAAAATATACGCCTAAAGCTAAGTTTCCTGGGAGTCATTAAGCAAGCAACTTAAATAATGACTTAAGGTTATGTAATTCAGATCAAGTAAATATGTAGTAGTTTATCGTTGTGCTTTAAAAACTTGAAAGTGCTACGTCAGCACAGTACATCAGGACTTCAGAGAATGCTGTTAGACACACAACTGCCAGTGAACAGACAAAGGCAGCTTTAAAAAGCTAAATTCAGTAATGGGTTTTATATTGGAATTTTTATTAAACTTTTGAAGTTTGATAGTGTTTGAATTTCAGGGAAGATTACAATAATCTTGTAAAGGTCCGGAACATTGTGTAGCATTGCTTTCTCCCCCAACCTCCTTAATTTACACTGAATCTCACGTGGCATTGATTACATTGGTTATTTCAGGGGAAGTTTACATTTATCCCCTTAAATTAAGAAACTTCTTTAGTGCCCTTCTCAACGCAAATTCCAGAGAGGAACATCATTAGTGACAGCTAAGGAAGGATAGTGTAAATGGGCTTATAATTCAGTCCTATAAAAATAAAGTTTCGTTTATATTAACTAACAATTTTTCTCCTAGGTCGCTGGATTTGTGACTGTTGTCAGCGAGCCCCCCCAACACCCAGGAAAGTGGGCAGAAGGGGGAAAAACAGCAAAGAGGGATAAAATAGGTTTTTGACCCTAATATTGTATATGCATTTAAGTGGAATATTTGGTGCCAATTTATTTACATTTTCATTTTTATGTCAATAAAAGAATTTTGAAATTAAATACAGGCTTAAAATCTGCAGTTGATTTGTTACAACCTGCTCTTACCCTTGAAACTAATTCCAAGTAGAGAATCTTCCAAAAGAGTTTTACCTCTTAGTACTTTGGCTCTCTTCAAAAATTCGGTGGAAATATTTAGCAACTTAATTAAAAATACTTAACTACTTCTCCAGTAGCCTGAAAAGTTACTATTATTTTCATGAAACTTTCCTAATATGCATTATTATTTCTGGCCTACCATAGGCAGTATTACAAAGTTATTTAATAACTAAAAAATTTTAATTGATAGGTAGCCCACGATTAAAATGACAAACGGCCTATTAAGATTTGGTGTAGCTGGATTTAAAATTGCAATTATTGGCACAGGAACAAAAAGTTTGTAAATACCTGCCTGCCAGGAAATCCTGTTTGGATAGAAAGTACCAGCCCTACCTGGGGCTTTAGTCCCAGCTCAGGGGAGTGTAAATAAATCATTACATTTCCGAAGTGATTTTAGTTACTCTTGAAAACTTACACACTGAACTTCGTTTAGAATCTAAAGAATAAAATTACAATGTTATCAACCTTTTAATATGATCTGTGTAACAGCATGAAAGGTTGCTCTATTTTGATTTCTTTTATATAATAAACCTAAGTCACTGCAGTAATCTTTTTCATCACCTGACAATCAAAATGGAGTTTGAACATTTTATTGTGTATATTCCTTTTATAGGAGTTTTGATCTCGAAAACAAATAATGTGCTTGCCGCTTTTCCAATTTAGGGGTTTTGGGGTAACTGAGGTAAAAAAAAAACTGTATATGGCTTTATTTTTCCATTCCTCAACTAGAAACGGTAACCAGAACTTCAACCAGGTAAAAGTAGCAAGGTTCACAGCAAACTGCAATCAACGTCATAGATTAGGGGTATTATACTCCAGAGTATGCTCAATGACTCAGAAAAGAATTTCAAGTACCAGTTTCAAAATACTAATTAATATTGTCCAAAGAACAGATTCCTCCTCTTGAGGTGCGTCTTCCGGAGCATAAGCGTGCTTCTGACTTGGGTCTGTGCCATCTGAGGAGTAAGCAGGCTCGCCAAGTGGGTACTGTTCGATTGTTTTATCATAATATACTTTCATTTCAAATTCGCTCTCGTGGTGAGATGGGTGTCCATAGATCCCTATTCCCACAGGGCGTTGGAAATGTGCTGGTATGGAAACAACGTCCTGGCCACAAGTGACTGACTGTAACTCATAGTCATCGAAACTGGGATGGAGGGTGCTATCGGATACGTACAGGTCTGCATCTCCTTTTAAGCTCTGCATCTTAAGAATGATCTTTCCCTCATGATTTAACCTCAAGTAGCTGTAATTCCCAGCTCCTATCTGACCCTGAACAACATGCAGAAGGATCCATTCTTCTGGGACTTCCTCCTCTTCAGAGCAGCTCGCTAAGGACAAGGCCTGCGATGCCAGAAGCATCAGCAGAGCTCTCCTCCAGGGAGCTGCTGTCCTCCGGGGAGCGGCCATGGCTGGTGGGCTCAGCTCATGGACTTCCTCATCTGTCCGTGCTCTGTGGGCAAAACCACAGGTGACACGCTTAGCCACAGTGCCTGCCTCCACAGGCGCCCCGCCAAGCAGGCCGGGGGCGTCTCCGGGCCCAGGGAGTCTTCAAGCCGGGGCCCCCGCCACCAGCCAGGGAGGGAGACAGCAGGGGAGAGGAGAGGAGAGCACAGGACGAAAGGGGAGCAGGGGAGAGGAGAGCGCAGGGGAGAGGGGGGACCGCAAGGAAGGGAAGAGGAGGGAAGGGCCGCCGAGCCTCCCCAAACAGCGCGGCGTCCACCAGGCGCGGGGCAGGGCCGCCATCGCGCCTCCCGGACTCACCACCGCTCCCCGCAGGGCGCCACGCCGCCCCAGGAGCATCCGGACCCCGGCCCGGGCCCGGCCGGAGGAGGCGGAAGTGAGGTCGCGACCCGGAAATGAAACCATGCGGAAGCGAGGAGCCTGGTAAGAACCGACCGGAAGGGAGGTGCCACACGGAAGTGAGGCAGATAGGGGATAAAGGTGCAGCTTGGCCATCGCGAGAATGGCCAAGGGGCGTGGCCTCCAAGAGGCGGTTCGTAACCATAGCGACAGGGACGCGGACGCGGATGCGGACGCAGGAGGGGCCGGAGTCCTGCAGAGTTTGCGGAGCCCAGGCGGGACCCGACCGGACCGGACCTGACTGCAGGTGAGGAACGCGTCTACCGACACGCCGGGTCGGGCACCTGTTCTCTGCTCCCCTGTAGGAGCGCCGGGTCCTCGTCCCCTCCCGCACCAGACACTCCGGGTCCCCGTCCCCCCACACACGAGACACTCCGGGTCCCCGTCCCTGCCCCCCACACACGAGACACTCCGGGTCCCCGTCCCCCCACACGCGAGACACTCCGGGTCGCCGTCCTCCCCACACGAGAGACTCCGGGTCCCCGTCCCTGACCCCACACACGAGACACTCCGGGTCTCCGTCCTCCCCACACGAGAGAGACTCCGGGTCTCCGTCCTCCCCACACGAGAGAGACTCCGGGTCCCCGTCCTCCCCACACGAGACACTCCGGGTCCCCGTCCCTGCCCCCCACACACGAGACACTCCGGGTCCCCGTCCCTGACCCCACACACGAGACACTCTGGGTCCCCGTCCCTGCCCCCCACACATGAGACACTCCGGGTCCCCGTCCTCCCCACGCGAGACACTCCGGGTCCTCGTCCTCCCCACACACGAGAGACTCCGGGTCCCCGTCCCCCCACACACGCGACACTCCGGGTGCCCGTCCTCCCCACACGAGACACTCCGGGTGCCCGTCCTCCCCACACGAGACACTCCGGGTCCCCGTCCAGGCCACACCCCGCGGTCCGGGGCCGCGTCGTCGCCGGGGGTGGGGGGGGGGGGGGGGGTGGGGGGGGGGGG